>JANHAO010001864.1:0-31037 GCA_026873985.1 Saraca asoca | reverse complement strand
TAGGGTCCGGTGCCGCCCGGATTTGGCCGAACCACGCTAAACCTTGTATCTCCATCCCTACTCTCCCTTTGATCCTTGTTCATCTCATTGTTTTGTTAGGATTAAATCGGATACAGGCTTGAGATCCCGTAAGAATCCCCCTGTTGGCTAGAGCTTGGAGCGTGACCAAAATTTGACGTCAACAATATATATATTGAATATGTAGGCAAATAACACTATAATTTTTAGTTTAGATGATTATACTTGATTATGTGTTTATTAAAATTAAAATTGCTTGATAATAATATTATTTGATTTTAATGAAGCAGAAATTGCCTCAGGAAGGAATTCAATCATTTGGTAATAATATACAATCTATACATCCTTTTGAATGGTTTGCTTTTAGGTATAAGTGCTACAACCAATTTCATATAAATTTAATTTAGTTGCTTATATGAAATGCATATATCATTTTGCTAATTTCATAAAAAATAAAATTATGTTTTTTAGGTAAATTAACTCTTATGAATTATATATATAAATATGCAACTTGGACTTATATGGATGGATATAATAATACTTGAAATATTTCTTACTTGAAGCTCTCACCAATGCCAGAATTTGCATTACAGGATGTTAAGTTTAACCCAAATTCTAATTATTATTAATTAGTGTTAGTTTCCTGTTGTGAGTTATCTTCCTATTCAAGTTTAGTTTTTGTGTTAAAGTGAAATTGTAAGTACTTGTCAATCAAATATTTGGGTTATGTGGGAACCTTCATAGAGATTTGGGAGAGATGTATTGATAGTGATTAGGAAGTTGTGAGGTTATGATTGAGAATCTTTACATATATTATTTTGTAATCTTGATGATATAGTGGATCTTTTCTCATCTATAGTTTTTTCCTTGAATTTGGGATTTTTTCACATTAAATTGTTTATGTGTTATTATGTAACTCTAGTTATTTTAATCGTCTGATGCTAGTTTGTTTAGAGTAGGAGATATTTTTCCTAATAAGTGGTATCAAAACAAGTTCGATCTGCATAAGAGATGTGATTTGAGATAGCAAAAGCCTAATTTGATTGTTCACATGAGTTAAAAATGATGAATGATGATGTTGTGGAGATAAATGTTTTAGTTCGGGCAAGAGTGAAAGGTTGCAATTGATGATTGATAAAAAGATTTTAGGAAAGCATCAAAGCTAGGGAAGAGGGAAAGTACCTATACTATATGTATGCTTAAAGAAGAAGATTTGTGAAAACGTCACTATTAGTTATAAAGAGTACATGTTGTGTGTGTTTTAAAAATCTGGTTTATAAAAGTGCTTGTAAGGTTTTTTATTCTTGCCAATGATAGAGATACCTGTAGATGAACAGATCATGTATTTTGAAGATCTAGTTCATGAAAGTATTTGTAAGATTTAGTGTTCCTGCAAATAATAGAAATGTCTGCAAAATGAGGAGATTGTGGATAAACTCCGATGAAGCTTGTGATACTTGATTAAGGTGGAGCTACTTGATAGGAAGATGGTTACTAGAGTTTTTTTTTTTTAAGAAATTGCAATGATAGTGGACTTTCATGGTTGGCGATCCATGAATGGTCTTGTTTATTAATATATGAAGCATGGGGATTGATGAAGGTATCAAATGTGTGTCAAGGTAGAGATTGTTGGGTTTGACACAAATTCTAATTGTTATCAATTAGTGCTAGTTTTTTATTGTGAATTATCATCATATTCACATTAGGTTTTTGTGTTAGAGTGAGATTGTAAATGCTTGTCAATCAAATATTTGGGTCATAAATATTTGTATTGGTTAAGGTTTGAGATATGAGAGAAATAATATTATGAATGCCTTTGGGAGTTATGTGGGAACCCTCATAGAGGTCTGGGAGATATGTAAGGATAGTGATTAGAAAGTTATAAAATTATAGTTAAGAATTTTTACATGTATTATCCTGTAATCTTGATAATATAGTAAAACTTTTCTCATCTGTGGTTTTTTCCCTTGAGCTTGGGGTTTTTTCACATTAAATTGTTTGTATATTATTATGCTACTCTAATTATTTTAATCACTTAATGTTAGTTTGTTTAGAATAGGGATGTTTTTCCTAACACACGAGAAGACATAACTAAATGAGAAGTAAAATTGAATGAATTCACTTATTAAATAAGGAAATGATTATTATGTAGAAACTTATTGTTCATTTGACATGTTTTGATTTTAGTTTAGTTTTGTAATGTCTTAAATTTTTTGTTGATCTAATAAAATGTTTGAAATTGAGATTGTGTTAGGTGATTGTAGATTTTGGTTCAATGGTTGTTTATGCTAAACTGTAAATAACAAGTTATTGTAAAAATGTACTTAACGATAGATTTTTGTGAAAAATACAGATAGCAGTATTTTTTTTAAGGGAAAAGATGTTGATTTTTATAAATAGTTGTCATCTTTAGTGGTCATTAGTGATCGAGAAAAGATGTCAATATTAGAATTTCACATTTGGACCTACACAATTTATAATTAAAGTGCTTCAAGTAATTGGCCCATTAGTGACATAAGTGTTGGGCTTTATTAGGTACTTAGGCCTATATATTGAATAATGGGTTAGAATCTTATGATAGGTAGGATCCTGACCTAGTTAGACAGGTCCCTATTAATCAACCCTAAGGTAGATAACATTTCCTATTAGTTGCTATCAAACCTCTCTAGCCTAAGGTTTACTTAAGGAGGCACACTATCACAGTAAAATTGTTCTTTGATTGTGATACAAGAGTGGTGATACAGAAACCATATTAAAGAACTGTAGCAAATTTACTGATTATGGATATTGATCCAGATTTAGATATGATTAAAATTTCTAATTAATTTATTTTGTTCTACAATTTGATTATGCTTCTTAACACAATGAATTGGTACAGTTTATTTAAATTAATTAATACAAAAGGTATTAGAGCCTTTTAATTATGTTATTAAGTTAATCAGATGTGTGGATATGATAGAAATGAATGATGTAAAAATATGCTACAAATCTATAATATTATTTAATAGCCTTGTAATTAATTTATATTTATTTGATTGTGTATATGAGATTATATCTAGATATATATATATATATATATCTATGCAAGGGATGATTGCAATGAAATGTTTTGAGCACTAGTTAAATATGGAAGTAAGGTTAGGAACAAAAACAACCAGAGAGAATATTGCTATTCAAAAGCCATTTTCTGGAGAAAAGCCTATCTTTAGGCTATAAGTAGAGGACTCAATACACTTTCTTCTTATAGGATACGCAAAGTTTAAGGTAGTTAGAAATAATTGTACTAGAAATGACACAGATGCAAATGGCATAAATTTTTCTCTTTTGTATGATTAAGAAAAAGCCCTCAAGAACAGGATATGGATAACGTGAGAAGTGGAGCATGATAGTGGTATGCATTTGTCATCACGAGATTTTGAATTTAGAAAATAAACATAAAAAAAAACTATACGTTTGATTATTATTTGGGCTTATATTCTAATTTCACAAAGTGATATAGGTTTCGAATTATTTAGGCTTGATTAAGCCCACAATTTTTAGATCATTTTGCCCAATTTTATTTGAGTAGTCATTTAATATTATTTTTGGATGGAAAATTTTTATGTATGATTCCATATATTTAGACTACAACATATAATTGTTCTAGATTTTTTGAACAATGTATGGTCTATAAATTAATTTTAGCATATTTATATACATAATGAGCAATATTTTTTGGAATCTCTTGAGTTGTGTTGTGCCATTAAAATTTTGTGTAATTGCGAGTTCACCTATCGTAAGTCTAGTTACACAAAATTTTTTTAAAAAAATTAAATGATTAAAATGTTAATTGGATATAAAGATTGTTATGTTAATAATATTTAAATGTCCTATTGATATAATATTATTAATACAACTCATCGACAATACAAATGTAGAATTGAATGCTATGTTCTTAAGATCTTAAACACTTTATCAAAGTTACATTTTAAGAATACAGTATTTATTTCTTGTATTATGTTATAAGGTCTTGAATACCCTTTGACATTAGGT
Organism: Saraca asoca; assembly: GCA_026873985.1. Taxonomy (NCBI): domain Eukaryota; kingdom Viridiplantae; phylum Streptophyta; class Magnoliopsida; order Fabales; family Fabaceae; genus Saraca; species Saraca asoca. The sequence goes on along the minus strand of JANHAO010001864.1, from coordinate 26,987 downwards.
CTTATAATATGATACTGATTTAATTGCATAGTTTATCCTTAAGAGAAAAATATAAGCATGATTAAAGTATTTAGATGCATCAATTAGTTTATACATTTTCCTCAGCTTCTATACTTATGCAATTAACGTCTATTAAGACGTTGAATGGGACAAATTATAAGGATGGGCTTAATCAATAAAATTACATATGGTGGTCACCAGTCTTGATTTGGTGCTCATGGAGGAATAACCTATTATGGATGTTAATTCTAGTGCTAATTTGAAAGTAAAACATGAAAAATGGATACACTTTAATCATGTGTGCTTGATGATTATGAAATTCATCATGGACAAAATAATCTAACAAAGCATTCCTGAGTCTCAAAATGCAAAATCCTTCCTTGAGTCAGTGGCTGAAAAATTTGTGAAATTCAATCAAGTTGAAAAGGGCCATCACCTTTTATTACTAGACAAGACCACATACAGTGGTGTTAATAAAGTACAGGAGCACATTCTAAAGCTAGTTCACTATTACAATAAGTTGAAAAGTATGACTGTTGATATAGGTGACAGCTTCCTAATTTGACATGCATTGGAATCTCTGTCTGCCTAGTTTGACATTCTAAAGACATCATACAATACTCAAAAAGGTGAGTGGACCATTAATGAGCTAATTTCCATTATTACTTAGCAAAGGATGATACAAGAAAAGGAAGTATCCAATTTGTCAATCTTGTCTCTCATAGTTCAACTTTGGAGTAGGGTATGAATGGACATCAAATTAACAATAAAGGAAAAGCTCCTTTTGACAAAAAAGAAAGGTTTCATGAAAGACAATAACCACAAGCCCCAAAAGGCTTAACTCAAGGGAAACTGCTGATTTTATAAGAAGTATGGTCATAAGAAGTTAGACTACTTCAAATATAAAAGTAGGTTGAGAAAAAGAATGGTACACTTCTACCTTTAGTGTGTTTTAAATCAAACTTAATTCACGTGTCATCAAATACTTAGAAGTTGGATACTGGTGCTACTATTCATATAACAAAATCTTTACAGGCACTAAAAAACCCGAGAAAGCCAAGTGAAAGAGAGTTAATAGTCCAGCTAGGAAATAAAGTAAAGTATAAGCGGAGTATATTGGCGACATTTCCTTATGTTTATCTACTAGATATGTATTACAACCCAAAAATGTTGTTTACATACCCTCCATAAGGAGAAACTTGATTTCAATTGACGCTTTAGATTTTGTTTGATTTGATTTATAATTCATGTGTGGTTAGTACTAGTATCTTATCTGATGGATTATACAAAATTTAGTTCAATCCTATCAACTCAATTGTTGATAGTAAAAAGAGGTAGGGGTGAGCAGAAGTCCCACATCGATGAGAAGTCGGGTGACCTCGTGCCTTATAAGGTAGGGGACATCCCCTTTCAATAATGTGAGGCACCTTTTCCCAAGTTGAACTCCACTGGCGACACCATAAGGGAACCTCGGGGGATAAAATCGTGTGACCATGAGATCGGTCAAAGCGGGCAATACCTCACACGAGCAAGCTCATTTCGACCATCATCATTTGGCATCGTTTGTGGAGACCCCCAATGCCTCGCTATGCACGAGCCCACCCAACTTGGGGGGCTTATGTTGATAGTAAAAAGAGGTAGGGGTGAGCAGAAGTCCCACATCGATGAGAAGTCGAGTGACCTCGTGCCTTATAAGGCGGGGGACATCCCCTTTCAACAATGCGAGGCACCTTTTCCTGAGTCAAACTCCACTGGCGACGCCAAAAGGGAACCTCAGGGGACAAAATCGTGCGACCACGAGATCGGTCAAAGCAAACAATACCTCGCACGAGCGAGCTCATTTCGACCATCATCATCAATCAACACTATGATTAGAAAGAAAAGAAATAAAATTTATGAGAGCTCCTTAATGTTGTGGGACAGACATCTGGGTTACATTTCTAGAAAGAGGATATAAAGGTTAATTAAAGAAGAGATTCTACATAACTTGGACTTCATAGGTTTTGATATTTGTGTGGACTGTATAAAGGGAAAATTCCCTGCTAAAGCTAGAAAGGGGAAGAGAAGTAGAAAACTAGATGCCTTAGAGTTGTTCCACATCGATATCAGTGCACCTATTACTTCTACTTCCATGGGTAGTTATAAGTACTTTATCACTTTTATAGATAATTATTCTAGTTTTGGATAAGGTAGAGTTGTTCACTGAAAATTTTGAATCATTGGATGCCTTCAAGACTTTTAAGGCTAAAATTGAGCTCAAAATAGGAAAGAAAATAAAATGTGTTAATTTTGACAAAGATGGTGAATACTATGGCACATATAATAAGACTAGGAGAAACCCTGGTCCCTTTACTAGGTATCTGCAAAAGTGTGGCATTAAAGCTAGTTACACTATGCCTAGAACACCAAAATAGAATGGTATAGCCAAAAGATGAAAGTGGACTCTCATGAACATAGTGAGATGCATGCTGGCTCATTCTTCATTGCCAAAATTCTTATGGGGTGATGCCTTAAAGACTACTGCATATGTTTTGAATCAAGTTCCAAGCAAGTTAGTACCTAAGACTCCTTATGAGTTTATGTATAGTAAAAGGCCTAGTTTGAGGCATTTTCTTATTTGAGGCTACAAAGTAGAGGTGAAGCCCTATATTCCATTTATAGAGAAACTTGATTTGAAGACCATTCCTAGGTTCTTTATTGGTTATTACAATGGCTAGAGAGGCAGTAGGTTTTATTGTCCAACTTATTCTACTAAGGTGGTTGAATCAAATAAGGCAATTTATTTTTAAGATGAGTTAGATAGTGGAAGTCAGATATCATGTATCACGACTTTCAAAGATGAAAGCATTATAATTCCACTAACACCACAGTTTGCTGAATCATCTTCTGTCATTCCATAAGACCCAGTGCAACTGGTAGTAGAAGATGTTGAGCAAGGAGATTTGGCTACTGATATTAACTTAAGAAAGTCCAACAGAGTTCGTAGGCTAGCAATTTCAAATGATTATCTAATTTATGTACAAGAACATAAGTTTGATGTCAATGAAGACTCAAATCCCATGACATTTTCACAGGCTATATTTGTTCCTGATTCTTTATAATGGATCATTGAAATAGAGGATGAACTGGCCTTGATGGACAAAAACCAAGTATGGGATTTAGTTGAGTTACTTGCAAATTGTGAGCCCGTTGGATGCAAATGGGTTTTCAAGATCAAACAGGATGCTTAGGGTCAAAACGAGAGGTAGGCTAGACTTGTAGCAAAATGGTATGCTCAGAAAGAGGGCATCAATTATAAAGAAACTTTATCACTAGTTTCAACCAAGGACTTATTTCAAGTTGTATGGTATTAGTAGCTCATTTTGACTTAAAGCTACATCATATGAATGTCAAAATAGTCTTTTGAATGGTGATTTGTTAGAGACAGTGTATATGAAATAGCCAGATGGCTTCCAAAAGAAAGGAAAGGAGCTCTTTGTTTACAAATTGAAGAAGTTCATATACAGCTTGAAACAAGTGTCTCAGCATGGTATCTCAAATTTCATGAGATCATTATCTCTCTTGAGTTCAAGAAGAATGTCATAGTCAATGTATATACATGATAAGCAATGCAAACAACTTTGCGATCCTGGCTCTATACATTGATGACATTTTTCTTACAAGTAATGATAAGAATATGTTGAATAAGACAAAGCAAATGGTGTAAAAGCATTTTAAGATGAAAGACCTCGAGCAAGCCTCTTTTATCTTAGGCATTGAGATATATCATGACGGATCTCTAGGTATTCTTGTCTTATCTTAACTTTTGTACATTAAGAAAGTATTGAAGAAGTTCAACACATTAAAATGCTCTTATGCTTCTTCACCTATTCAGAAGGGTGAGATCTTTTCAAAAGCTCAATATCCTCAAAATAATGAAGAAAAGGAAAAAATGAGAAATGTCCCATATGCATCAATCCTAGATAGCCTGATATATGCTTAAGTATGTATATGTCCTGACATAGCTTATATTGTGAATGTACTGGGGAGATACCTGAGTAATCCTAACCAAAGACATTGAATTGCTGCTAAGAGAGTAATGAGGTATGTGCAGAGTACCAAAGATTTCATGCTGACCTACAAGAAATTGAAAGATCTTACAATTACAAGCTACTCAAACTCAGATTTTGCTTGTTGTCCATATGATCATAAATCGACATCTAGATATATTTTTATGATGGTAGGAGGAGCAGTCATTTATATTAACCTCCACAATGGAAGCAGAATACGTCGCATGTTATGAAACTACTGGTGGAGTTGTATGGTTAAGGAATTTCATTGCTAGCTTTAATATTATTGAGAGTATTTTGAGCCCCTTAACCATTTACTGTGACAATACTGCAACTATAAACTTCTTTCTAAACAACAAAAGTTCTGCCTATACAAAGCACTTAAATGTGAAATACTAGTTTGTGAGAGATCCACAATTCATATGCTTGCAAATCCATTAACCAAAGGCTTAGCAATTAATATGTTTAAAGATCATGTAACTAACATGGGTTTATCTAAGTCTTTTGATGCATTGGGTTAGTGGGAGTTTTGCAATTGATGTTTTTGAATAATATGTATTATTTATCTCAAGATTTGTTCATTGAAATATTCATGATGTTGCCATATTTTTGTGTACATTTTCTAATTATGGCATGTTATTAGAGATATTTAGACCCTATCTCATTATTGTTAAGAATGTTAATTCTTATTTGGCATCTTGGGCTGATGCTAAGACCATTATGTGGAGATTTATATATCATCCCTATCGAATGTCAATTCTTTTGGTCGGCGAGGTGTAGGTATTCAATATGCATGACAATAGTATCCCTATCAAATATATTATTTTACATGATTGGATGTTTTTTATCTCAATTTGACCTATGGGTATAATAGTATCGTGATTACCTTAGCATTACTTAAAGTTGCTACTATTTTTGAATTATGTAGTCCTAGTCGGAGATTGTTAGAATTTCACACTTTGACCTACACAATTCAGAATTAAAGTGTGTCAGGTGATTGGTTTATTAGTAACATAATTGTGTTGGACTTCATTAAGTCCTTAGGCATATATATTGAATAATAGGTTATGATCCTGACGCAATTAGCTCTATTAATAGATAGGTCCCTATTCATCAGCTTTAAGGTAGATAGTATTTTCTTTTAGCTGTTATCAGAGCTCTTCAGCTTAGAGTTTGCTTTAGGAGGGACATTGTTACAACAAAATTGTTCTTTGATTATGATACAGGGGTGGTGATATAGAAACTAGATTAAAGAACTATAGCAGATTTTCTGATCATGGGTATTGGTCCAGATTCATATATGGTTAAAATTTCTAATTAATTTGTTTTTGTTCTACAATCTAATTATGCCTCTTTACACAATTAATTAATATAATTTATTTAAATTAATTGCAATAGTTGATCATTATGTAAAACCAAAACCGATGTTTTTGGTGGAAAAAAATTAGCTATTCATAAAAGATTAACGTGTAAAAACTTTTTCCAAATAAAAAAATATCAATTGTATATTAGAAATTGACGTCATTTCTTGTTTCACATATCAGTTAGAAAATTGATGTAGATTATTCTAATTTATCATATTATTTAGATAGATATCAGTTTCCAAACTAATATAGAATGTGTGAAATTTTCAAATTAATATGAAATGTGTGAAATGATAGACATGTAAATGAGTTTTTGTAATAGTAATAGAAGGAAACCAAGTGAACGGGGAGAAGTCATGTGTATATATCTATAAATGAAATGATTGCTAAAATTGGTGCGCGTGTATATATATATATATATATATTCAAAATTAAAAAAAATTAATATAAAAGTTAAATCACGCTATTAAATTGATTTTTTTAAAAAAATTGATTGAACTTTTAAAATAATGAACAACTTGTAAATTGACTTAGTCTAACAAATAATTTCAACATCACCATTTTTTTTTCCGATTACAACTTTTATTTTAGTTGTTGACAATATTCGGGTGAACAGCTCATTAAGACCTTGATTAATTTACTTCCGAAGGCAAGTTAAAAACAAGTTATTGACACTTAATTATGATTCACAACAATATTCTTCAACTTGAGAAATAATTTTTGCAATCTTTAAACTTAACTTTCCGTCCCTAAAATTATAGCACGCTAACAGTTTAGTGCCTGAAATTTGGGTGTTAGCATTATTCAAGTTTAGTCATTGATGCCCATTGCAAATATGCATGGTTTCTTGGGGATGATGTTGTCTGTGTTGCACATGCCAGCGAAGGAAACCCAAGTGCAATTACATTGAGGGAAGAAATTGTCACTCAACTCTAAATTGAGGGACTATTATTTAAAATTCCATCCTCAACTGCTAATTAACTTATCTGTTGAGGTTATGGCGAATTATAACTCTCTCTAGTTGATAAGATAGTTTCTCCTTTGCATGGCCTGTGAGACAGACATTCGGTTTCCCCGTTAGCTGGAATGGTCTACCGTCATCTCAGCCGTCCATCACACTCAACGTTGACCACAAGCATAACAACTACAATCCTGGGTATTATAGGATTTGACTGTCTTCAGCTTCTGTCCCTGTCGAGAGCACAATAAATCTGCTATTTTTCTTCTTTCAAATACTCACACTCTCTATTCAGTTTCAAATTAAATTAGGCCTTTTAGTTCTTATCTCAGTTTGCAATTTTGCAAGCATACCGGTTTTTAATTTTCTTGTTCAATAACTCATTAAATTTTTTGTTTTCCTTATAAAAACACCATCTTCTTTGAGTTTCGACCATTAATAACTGATGATATATATATGTATAGATGCCGAGTGTTAATCAGGCTGAGAAGGTTGAGGTTGACCCGACGGGTAGATATATATGGACGATACAGTGAAGAAAGTGTATAGAGCATTCGATCGGAATACAAGTGGCATGGAACCAAGTAAAGCTTAAGAACTTGACAGAATATCCGGCCATGATTGATAGGCTTTACTCGTAAATGTTTGGAGGGATGGAGAGCGTAACACTTGGATTTCATCAGAGAGGTATGTACGAGTGACAATCTCAGGGAATAAAGCAAGAAGCACAGGCATGTCTCCATCAAGGGCTTTGAAGCAATAGAAAGTCTTGAAGAAGAGCATGGATGACATGCAAAATGAGTTGTTTGAAGTTTCAAAAGAGCAAAGCTTAAGAATGAAAGGAAAGTGGATGTGTGGCCTGACTCTAATGGCCTTCCTTGCAATTCTATGCAGTCATGCCATCCCACTCAATTTTATATTGTTGTCATTTTCTAAAAGCAATAGGGGTTTTCAGACTTTGGCTTCATATTCAAACTCTGCTAATCTTTCTTGGTTTTCAATATTCTTATTTGCTAGGGATATTACTTGAGAATGGCATATAAATATGGGTGTGAACTGTGAAATCTATTGGAAGGCAAGACAAGGTGGTTTGACAAAGGAAATTTCAGATCGCAGGCCTCACACTCATTTGGTCAGGAGTCATGATAAGGTGAAGATTTGTAATTCAAACCAGGAATTTGTTGCTGGGATGAGTCCATCATAAAATACCTCCAAATCCAACGATTCACTGTCCAAAGATTAACAAATCTTCTTTTAAAAGCACAAGTTATTAACTGGATTATGTTGAGATAATTATATTGCCCATCTTCATTTTGTTCATTCATTGCAGCCCAAAGACTATAGCAGGAAAAGCCAATTACTTCAACGATTGCCTTTTGAATCATTTACTTCTGTCATCTCAGATAACAAACATGCATTCATTTGTCATCTGTGATTTACCAGAGTGCTCGTTAATAAACAGCCAACCTTAGGAACTTGGACATTAACAATTACTTTTCCGGAATGATCCGAAGTCAACAAGAATTTAGGCACCTCTTTTTCTATTCTGTGATTTCAAGTACATCACCACGTGAAGGTTCCAGATGATACAATACAATCAACGTCTCCTTCGATAAAACATATCATTTTAATATCTAGACACTATTTTTGGGCATTGGATTGCTTTTATTAGTCATTACTTTGGAGGCAAGAAAGCTGCAGAGGGGAAGACAAGGAAAAGTCATCAGAATAACAAGTCTCCAGTAAAAAATCCTTCAACTGAAGCGTTTACAATATGAAAGCTTCCGCAGCAGCCAAAGGTTTCTGCAGATGTATATGGAAGAACATTAAGGCGGATAAGTAACTTGAAACATCCAAACATTCTTCCCCTAGTTGGTTACCGTTCTACGAGTGAAGAAAAGCTTGTCATTTACAAATATTAAAGCAATTGGAGTCTGCTAAATCTTGTATAGCATCTTAAACATTATACTTGCATGTTCTCTCAAACACAAAGAATGGGTAGGAAAATCACATGGAATGGAAGCAATTATTAATGCAGATTGACAAGTTCTGAGATGTCTAGTATGTGTATAGCATGTGATATATAAAAAAAGGGTTGGACTCATGGAAATCTGAAATGATTGGAGACTCAGTTTGTCCACTTTGGCTCTCATGGATATACAATCGCATCACCTACTGGAATGGCTTTGAATGCTCTTTTATTTGATTTTTGTTAACAACAATTGGAATAAAGAATATTTTATTAATCAAAATGTATAATTTATTATCATTTTTTAATCTATTCTTGACAAAATGAATTCAACTCCCTTCTTGGCACAAGTATTAGGAAACTTCTCTCTATTTCTTTCCTCCTTTTTTTTATTATTTATTTAAAATATCAAAGCACCATATTAGCCTTTCATTTTGTTTAAAAATATCAAAATAATTTGTTAAGACAGATATTAGATTTGATGCAATGGTATCTCCAGCTGAATTCCTCCTGTAATTTTACAATAATATGAACCATAACCTCAAGTTATATTAATCAAACATGTAGAATATATATAGTCCAGACTTCAGATGTTGAATAGTTTGCATTATTCCTAACATTATTTTGGCGCTATGAAAAATAAATTCAACTATTTTCATTTTAAATTTGAAAATTTTCATTTATTTAGAAGGAGGAAAAAAAAAAAAACATCATCTGCTGTCATCTCTTGCCTCCTCCAAATATTCTTGCACCAGAGGATTTGCCATTCTCTCTCTATTTACATAAATTGTGTCCTACCCATGTTCGCTACAAATTCTCTCTTATCATTATTATTATTATTATTTGATTTAATTAAGGGCAGTGGAACAACCAAGAAGTGATAAAAAGGAAGAGAGAGGCCCTTGGTGAGAGGATGATAGGCACATCCTCTGTTTTCATTCAGTTTTTTCACCTCCCATTAAATATTTTTACATGTCTCTAATTTTTTTCCATCACCTCTATTTTAAATTGTAAATTCTTCTACAAAGTTTCTTCCTTTATCATCGATCTCTTAAGCTTTCAGAATCCCATCTCTGATCCATAAAAATATTCATTTGCTTACTTTCTTTGTTGGTTTGGTCGGTTTTTGATTGATGCACGAAAGATCCGATGCTCCTAGATCGAATTTGACAAAACCCACTTCGTCTCTGATCGAAGCATCAGCTGGGTTCTGTCTGAATTTTAAGATAAGGTTCGTTTCCTTCATGGGTTTTCATCGTCTGCAATTGTGATCGCTTTTTTGTTGTTAAAAATTGAATTTTTGATCTAAGATTGGGCTTAATTGTCTATCATCTGCAAAACCATGCATTTATATTGGTTCTGGGACTTGAGTTTTGGCCATCATTGAAAAATTGATATCCACTTTATTGAATTTGATCAGTTTTTGGTGTGCCATGAGAATATGATTCAAAATGAGTGGCCGTTTGGATATGTTCAATCTCAAGATTAAAATACGCTATTGACAGTTAGCTTTGGTCATGTTTGGTAGCAGAACAGATGGAATCTGATCTTGGTAAGCTCTTCATTGGAGGAATTTCTTGGGATACTGATGAAGAACGTCTCAGAGATTATTTTGGGAATTATGGAGAGGTGATAGAGGCAGTGATCATGAGAGATCGCACAACCGGTCGTGCTCGTGGTTTCGGTTTTGTTGTTTTTGCTGATCCCGCAGTTGCTGAAAGAGTCATTGTTGATAAGCACATAATTGATGGCCGCACTGTAAGTTGTTTCATTGCTGATACACTGGCATTGTGCCACTATTTGTTATTAGCTTTGAATTAACGCAACCTAACTCTTGTTTTCTGAGGAAGATCTTGTCTACGTTCTACGTGATAAGCTCTTTTGGTGATACAAATCCTATATACTTTTGACTTTGTTGAGCTATAGTTATTTTGATGCTTGAATTTGAGAAATGTACATTATTTCATTGGTTCAGAATTGACCCTTATTGATATTAACAAACTGAAAATGACTTGCAGATTTTGATGTTTCTTAATTTTCAGGTTGAAGCAAAGAAAGCTGTCCCTAGAGATGACCAGAATATTTTGAATAGACAATCCAGTAGTATTCATGGCTCGCCCGGTCCTGGACACACAAAAAAGATTTTTGTTGGAGGTTTACCATCAACAATCACTGAAAGTGACTTTAAGAAGTACTTTGATCAGTTTGGTACAATTACTGATGTTGTAGTAATGTATGATCACAATACACAGAGGCCAAGAGGCTTTGGCTTCATCACTTATGATTCAGAAGAAGCTGTGGACAGAGTTCTTTATAAGACATTCCATGAACTGAATGGAAAGATGGTTGAGGTCAAGAGGGCGGTTCCCAAAGAGCTTTCCCCCAGTCCTGGCCGGAGCCCACTGGTAGGATATAACTATAATTTGGGTAGGGCTAATAGCTACCTAAACAACTATGCTCAAGGTTATAACATGAATCCAATTGGAGGCTATGGAGTTAGGATGGATGGGAGGTTTAGTCCACTTGCTAGTGGTAGAAGTGGCTTTTCCCCATTTGGCTCCACTGGCTATGGAATGGGAGTGAATCTGGATGCAGGATTGAGCCCAAGCTATGGTGGCACATCCAATTATGGGAGCGGTCTTGGATATGGTCGGATCTTTAGCCCATTTTATAATGGCAACTCAAGCAGGTATACTACTCCAATAGGCTACAATGGGGGTAATGGGAGGGGCAATTCTCTTGTGAACTCACCTTCTCGGAATGTCTGGGGAAATGGGGGCCTCAATAATGGCAATAACCTGTTCAACCCCGGTGCTTACTTGGGATCAGGAAGTGGGACCTTTGGAGTTTCAGTTGGAAATAATGGCACAAATTGGGGTCCTCCTGTTCCAAGCCAGGGTGGAGGGACTGCTTCCAGCTATAATACTGGGAACAGTGTATATGGAGGCGGAGATGGCAGCTTTGGCTTAGGTGGGGGAGTGTATGGAAGAAACACCAGTACAGGTGTAACTCCGTCTACATTTGCTGCATCAACTGGTGGTTACGAAGGACCCTATTCGGACTTGTACCGTAGTGGTTCAGTCTATAGCGACTCAACTTGGAGGTCTGCTGCTTCTGACCTAGATGGTTCTGGCTCATTTGGTTATGGACTTGGTGCTATAACTTCAGACGACCCAGTGAAGAGTTCTGAGGGATTTATGGGAAACTACAATGTTTCAAGTAGACAATCTAATAGAGGTAAGACTTTTATTGTTTAGACCAAGTAATAACGTGTTGAAATCATTTTACTTTGCAAGATGAATTATGCTGAAGAAACTTGAAAGAAAACTATCTGTAACTACATTTGTCTATAACTCAGGACCTGGCAGTTTCTAGGTTTGAGAATCGATTAGAATACCAAGTAAACTACATTAATGCCTTATTTTGATTTTACTATGTACTCTAGGTTGCTCAACTTAATCATGAGCTTCGCTTTCAGTTCTTATCAGCCAACTCCCTATTTGATTGTTTAAATTGGTATCTGAAATAGTTGTCTTGTAAGTGCTAACTGCAAATCAAATAGAATTATTACTTGTATCTTTGTCCAAAGTGATATTGGAATTTGGCATTTCCCAGAAATACTTAAGAAATTTACATTAAGAATTAGCTTCAGAAATGCTTGAGATATAAGAATTAGCATGAAAAATTGTTGAGATATAACTAAATGACACAGACTACTCTCTCTCATGTTAAAAGTGAATAATTGTTTTTGCACAAGACACTAAAACCTGCATATTTGTAATTCAGTTTGACTATCCTTTGAAATATTAAATTTGCTCCAATTGATCTATTTCCATGTCTGTTACATAAATATGCCACATACATTCATGTTAAGTCATTTTCTGTTCTGTTGTGTGTCCCCATTTGCTGCAGGAATTGCTGCCTAGAAGATATGTTAAGTGGATATGTCATTGGTAACAGTAGATCAAGGGAAGGTATTCCAAAATTATACATCTCATCTCCATCAGTAAAGAGATTTCAACATATAAGGACATAATGTGTAGCTAATGGTGTTATTCCGTTGGGTTAAACAAAAATTTGAAGGGAAAGCAAGTTATATGAGATTTTGTGTAAGGTTTGGATTTCTTTTAATTTTTTAAGAATAGGTTGTTCCTTGTTGGAATTTAATTGAGGTGTAAAATCAGATTGCGGGATATACTCAGGAGGATTGGCTCCGATAGTGTGATCATCCATCTCTGGGGAGGTGCATAATCGTGTTAGTGTGTTTAATGATAGAGTATTAATTTTGGGTTTCTTCTGTGTTTTACCACTGTAACGCCTCCCCAAGGTCTTTATTATTATCATTATTATTGGGTTATGTTTATGATGAAATTGTGAGTGAGTTTCAGTTTGAAACATGAGGGATGAATCCCAATCAAATAACTAAGTTGCAGAACAATGTATGTAAAATCAGTCTATTTGTTCATCTCTTGTTTTTGTGGTGAGAAGAGATTAACAACATAAAGCCCTTGAAATCGCTGGCCAACAGTCTGTAATATCTCTCGTTAAGTTTCATCCACGGATACAGGATTGGTTCCGATTATTGTTCTTAAATGTAATATTTGGCCATTCCCTCCAAGTAAGACAAACTTGTTCGTAATAATAAAATTGCTATGCTGGATTTAAAACAAGTGCAAATGGATCAGTAACAAACTTGATCAATGAAATTGAATTTAAGATGAAGAGTCGATTGGCAAGAAGTGCGAAAACTCGCTCATCACGTTCAAAAGAAAACTCTCATGCATGTGAATGTGGGACCACGTTATCACTCATCATTTTTTATTTTGGCAGCCATAGACAGAGAAACAGAAAATTAAGTTGGAACACTAGTTAAGATAGAAGAAAGCCTGCGAGCGTACAATGTAATGATTCCCTGGTACCAAAAACATCTCAAAAAGTACACAAAGGATAGCACACACTGGATACTACATACATTATTTGATTTCACTACTGATATCAGTTTTTGTTCTAAGATCTAAAGTCACCTCACCTGCATCCGCATTAGAAGAAGGCTCTGCTTCCATAAAACACACGGGAGTTGTTACTGTTCTTCGATGCCTGAATCTTTTGCTCAGAGCTTGAGCTTTCTGAACTTGCCGGTCCACTTTCAATGTCCAAAGGAAGTTTCATTTTTGCCAAGGACTCAGTAAATTGCTGCATGCTCTTCATGTACATGTCTACTATCTCCTGCTGCACTACCTTTGGTTCTGGCTCTAAGTTCACACTCACCACAGGCTTAGGGACTGTTTCATTTGCCACCCCATTTGAGGATTCACTCTCACCATCTTTAACAAGATCCACACTTTTCTCTTTGCTCCCTGAAACTTGGTCCTGTCCGGGGGACTTAGCAGCAGTAGCAGCAGCATCGGATGACTCTGAGCTCGCAGGAGCCAGAGGAGAAGACACCCCATTTGTTGACACGCTGCTGGGTGGAGAATCAACCTTAGACGGTTGAACAGACTCAGCGCTGCATGCTTCTGATAAGCTTTCCAGTAGATGGACACCTGCTTCAGAACTATGATTTTCACCATCAGAAGTGGCCAAGCTTTCAGAGCACTGAGTCTCCTCACATGAAATGCCAAAATATTCTGAAGCCATCAGGTGCTCTTCATTCATAATTTTTGGATCCGGAAACTCAATTTTATCAAAATCTCTGGCTAGCAACTCAGATGTTTCCGAGTGCTGCACGGTGACATCTGTGGGCATGGCAGGAATTTCCATAACATCAGGTGAAGTACCAGTGTATGCAATGGACAACTGAACAAAGCCTGCTGGGGAATGAAATAGATCGGTTGAAGAAAGAGAGAACTCTTTCTCTAGTTTCCCGTTCTTGACAAGAACTTCAGACCAGGGGACCAAAGCAAAACCAAGCAGCTGGTCTTCCAAATAATTTTTAACTCTGCTCAACATCCATATCTCACATTTCAGAGAAGAATCAACAGTTCTAACATTCAGACGAAGATTCTCATTGAAAACGGGGTTCCTTCCTCCGCCGTTGATGATTTTGGTAGAGACAGTGTCCTCAGGATGGCTAGTCAGGCAAATCTTTGCATAAACATCTTGCTTGTGATATATGCAGATGTTATGGATGTCTCTGGCCTGATGTATGTAAACGTCAAGAACACCAATGAAGTCATCTTGATTAGACATCACTGCTTCCTTTCCATTGATCTCGGTGTCCTTAGACAATGGAACACAACTCCTTGCGAAAAAATCAGACTTCTGCTTCTCACTCTCACCCAAGACAGAGCTCTTGAATGGTAACACGACGGATTGTGGGGAATCCATGATAACCCTGTTACTGGGAAGCTTACCTGGCAAAGCACAATAACTACAAGAAAATCAGGAACTCACCCTAAGTTTAAGACAAAGTTGAAAATAACTCACATACGAGACACATACTATGATTCTTACAAGTTACAACTGCAATCCCAGCACCCAAAAACAGGTATGAGATCAAATACAAGCAACCAAGCAACTCAGAACGCAAAAGTCACTAACCCAGTACCTTTATAACCCCCAGACAAACTAAGATTAAATAAACTGTTCCTACACCTAAGCTCAAGCAGATCTTAAATGGACGTACAGAAATTATAATAGGAAAGCAACAATCCCCAAACTTCAGAGAGAAACAGGAAGCTTCAACTTGGGTTTGGGCAAAGTATTGAGCTACAGGATGGAAGCCAATTCGAACACAAATTACCCAAGTTTAAAACTACCTAGATAAGAGAAGACAAAGCAAAAGCCCGTAAATCCCTAGCAGAGAAAGATAATTCACAAGAACATGAACCCAAAGTAGAGACTTTCCAGTGAAATACTCTGTAATACACAGAATCGACTAAACTTAAAAGCTGGCAAGAAAGATCAACGAGTAGAGCCAAAATTGATCAGATTCCCATAAAGCTACCAACTTACTTTTCCACGCAGTAGAAACACTACCACCGGAATCCAAGGGAGGGAAACAGGGAAAGCAAAAGCAGGATGACCCAAGTCGTATCGCAGAATTCCAAAACAAGCCACTTAAATTCTCCTTTGAATCACGTAAAAAAAAAAAGGCACTTCAGAAACAAACAAACCTACAAAAAACTGAGATGAAAAATGAAAACAAACCGCAACGAATCAGAAGCAAGCTTTTACCTGCCTTTGTCTCCAAAGTCAAAGTGGAAGGAATCTATGGCTCTAATCCACAATCAAAGGACGACCCAGTTCGTGAATCGAGGTGGTGAAGAACAAAAGGCAAAAAAGCTGTAAACTGATTGTACACGGAAGATAGGAAATGGAAAAGAAGAATATAATCTTAATGCTGCTACTGAGAATTTTTTGGAGCTGTCGGGAGCAATAGAGAATAGAGAGTGAGATTGTGTATTCAGTTGTTACTTTGCAAGAGTATATATTATGGTTATACACAACATAATACAGGAGAGAGAAAGAAGTTCGTAGGATATTTTTGTGTTGGGAGAGAGAAAGAGAGAGAGATGGAGTTGAAGCACAGACACCGTCCCACGCGGTGGCCCCAGACAGACCAATCAGAGAGAATTTGAGTGCGTTTTGTAAGTGGGGTATACTTCATCTGACTTTTTATACCCATCCCTACCTGTGCCGTTGCCTTCAGTACCGTCGCATTCATTGAGTGCTTCAATTTTTCAACTTCATCCAATTGAAGCAGATTTGATTTTTCTTAAAGTATCAGAGTTATGTTTGCATATGAATTTGACGGAAACTTAGACAAGACCTAAACAATTGTGAATGTTGGGATTAAAAAGAGGTTCAGCAAATTAGGCGCCAGTAATTAATTCTAATAAAATAAAGCAAGTATACATATATAAATTGGATTCATGCTTTTAATTATTAATATCAATAATAAATTATACAAATATAGATGTGAATGAATGGATTTATAATTAGCTCTATCAACAGTGGGGCCAGGGAGAATGATCCAAAAACCTTCTTACTTTTTTATATAAACTTGACATCCAAAATCTAAACAAAATATGAATCTAGTCAAAATAAAAAAAAAAAAAATTGTTTTTCTTGAAGTAAAAATTAATTTTGTGAAAAGGAATAAGGCACACGAATGAAAGATGTTACATGATTAAAAGATCTACATGGTTTGCACCTTAATTCCATTTTTTGTCTTGTCCTTTTGGCATGAAATAAGAATTGTTTGCACTTTGTTATTGTACGTTATAAAAGCTTCTCAATAAAGAAATAGAAATAAATACATATTAGTCAAAAACAAAAAAAACGTATATGAATCAACAATTTATTTATTTTTGTCTAATTTTAAATGGACATATAATTTTATGTATATATTTTATAACTATGGATTTTGGTTCAATTCGAATCCAGTCAACAGAGTGGGTTCTTTGGGGACCATAACTGCTTCTCAGTTGTTTAGACAACAAAAGAGTGTAGGGCAGTCAAAGGAAAAAGAGGAAAAAGAAATACACAGGGATTTAACGTGATTCGGTCAAATTCAGACGACACCAGACTTTACGTCCATGAAAATATTTCTATTAATTCAAATGATTGTTTACAGGGTTTTGCTATTTAGCAGAGTTTTCTACTTATTGCTCACTGTTCTAGTGCCTCTTGTTGCTCTTTTTTTACAATTATCCTAGCCCCCCATTTATAGAATCATGAAGGAGTACAAATGAGATTAAATTAATTGTATATTTGTTATATCAAATATTAAATGTACAATACTGTTTAGGGTGCTATAAATTGGTTTATGTAAATTATCTACTACAGATGGGACCCCGATGGCTGCATTTACAAAATGACGGTACAAGTTATATTTTATCTTTATGCCCGACTTCTACGAACTTCTGGCTGAATGAGACTGTGTCTTAACGAGCTTGAGCTTGTTTGCTGAAAATGTTGCCGACCTGCAACCCCGAGTTGGTCACGGTCAACGAGCTCTACCCTTTGACGAATTGGATCCTCTTCAACGAATTGCTACTTTTCGTATAACGAGCTCATCTCTTCTATAAACTCAATCCTTTCTATGCTTCTGCTGACTCACTTCTTAATGTCAAATTTTACTGATAATAATAATTTTTTTATTTATTTATAAAACCTACAATATCTTGTATCAAAAATATCAAAAAAAAAAAGTACCATTTAAAGAATTTAACATGCGATAAAATAAAATTTTGTGATTTACTTAAAAAAAAATTCTTCACTGAACCTCTGATTATACAAGTGATGAGTGGAGTTTTATAAGTCGGTTTTCCATTGTAAGTATTAAATTGTGGATTAATTTGATGCAAGCGAAGCGACAGGCACATTGTCGGCTTTGCATTTAATGGAAATCTAGGTACCCTATTTTGTACGATAGATAATTAATAACTAGTGTGTAAATTAATTATTGTAATTATAAACTTTTATGCAGGTGATTGTGATATAAAGTCACTTATTTCTTACTTCTCAGTATATATTCGAATGGATGCTTGAAATTTGAAAGATTTAAAGATATGGTGTTTATTTTATTTTTAAAAGGTTTACAAAAATAGTTTCATAAAGTAGGCTATCTTTTATAGGTTATTTGACTCGTATACGAAATAAGTTTTCACGATAAATTAAATTTTTTAGGAATAAAGTTCTTACATGAGTTTCCTATAAAATATTAAAAATTATTTAGTTAGTATTAAGGAAACAATACTTCTCAAGAAGTAGAACTTACATTGAAAGTTGAATAAATAATTTTTCATACTTTGAAGTTATTTAATTCGTAGAAAGTCCTATAGTGCCACAAACTGGCCTGATGAACTAGTTCGGTAAACAAACATACTCGATTTTAGATAAAACTTGTCAAGAAAATCAAACATTAAGAGAAGGTCTTGTGATCTGAACTTCTGAGTAAATATACTTGTGAATTATTTTTTTTTAATTTTTTTTTGTTTTGAGAATATTTGTGTCATTTTAATATAAATTGTTTGTCCAGTGTGTACAAGAAGGAAACAATACTTCTTAAGAAGTAGAACTTACCTCGAAAGTTGAATAAATAATTTTTCATATTTTGAAGTTGTTTAATTCGCAGAAAGTTCTATAATGCCACGAGTTAGCCTTATGAACTAGTTTGGTAAGTAAATATACTCAATTTTAGATAAAATTTGACAAGAAAATCAAGCATTAAGAGAAGGTCTTGTGATCTGAATTCTGGAGTAAATGTATTTGTGGATTATATTTTTTAATTTTTTTTGTTTTGGGAATATTTGTGCCATTTTAGTATAAATTATTTGTTTAGTGTGTATAAGAAAAGTGCATGATTGTGATCATTGCATTTTTTATCTTTAATCCATTTAAGACGATACATTAGAACCTTATCGAATTAGGAGAAAAACATTTATATCAACTCAAAAAAAAAATATGTTTATTTGTGTTATTAGAAGTTTGCCTCATAATACTCTTTAAAGGGGCTTGCTTAGTAACCCAAGTGAATATTGTGACGTGAGTTACGAATTAGAGTGTGGAGCTTACAAACTCAACTACACTCATAAAATTATGTAATGAAACATATATTAATAAAATGAAGTTGTCCCTCGTCATATTTTAAAAAGCTTTTTCTTGATGTACATTAGAGGCTTTTTGTGTGACATATTCTTTCAGATTCGATATACACAAATATTTCAATTACACGTTCGTATTTGCTTATGGATATGTTGCACATGAGATTTTGGTTGTCTAGACAACAATATGACAACAATATCCATAATATTTATTTTATCTATCCAAGTATAGCTTAAAATTATTAGAAGGATCGTGTATTGGTCAAGAGTTGACAACATGTACTGCATGGTTTCGGCTAAAGAGTTACCAGCTTGTGACACACAAGAAGGATAACTTATTGGGAAATAGAAAATATTTGGAGGGTTTGGTTAGCTACTAACTCAAAAAATAAAGGAAGTTATACTTTCTAAGAAGTTCTACTTTCCATAAACTATAAGAAATTGTTTACCCAACCTCTAAGTAAGTTCTACTTCCTGTGCTTTTAATGAAACAAACATACAAAATTATCCTTATAAAATTTAAATAATAATAAAAGTATATTTTTAAAAATTTACCCAATGTCTTGATAAAAGAACATAATTTTTTTGTAAGATATTTTAGTCATTTTAATAATACTTCTTAGGATGTTTAGAGTTGAACTAAATACCACATAGAAACTTATTTAGTGTCAACTAAACAATTTTCAATATTTTCTAAAAAATCTATACAAAAACTTATTTTCTAAAAAGTTTAACATCTTATAGGAATTTACTTTCTATGTAAACCAAACGACTCTTTTGTGAGAAGTAAAACTACTTAGGAAATATAACATCTCTTATTTTTTAAGTTAATGGTCAACCAAATAATCAAAATATATTTTATTTATCAAAATATTATACTTTTTATAAATCAATGACTCTTTAATTTGCACTAATCCAGTATGTGCCATCTTATCCTGTCCTGGTCCTAGCAAAATCAAATCCAAGTAAACATGTTCACAACAAAAATGTAAGAGACAGTCTGTCTAAAATTACAAAATTAGAACAGAAACTTAACACATGCATTGAGAATGGCAAAGACAAATTTGCAATGCCTTTGTGAGCATGTATGCATTGCCATGGCCATGAGCAGGCATCGTATCCTGTGACAGATGATTGATAAAATCAGCCTTTGTGAGAAACAACTTCTGCACTTTTTTCCTTCAGGTGGGCCCAATAGCATCTTGTGGAATAGCAAAAGAAAGAGTAATTGTGGTGGGGTCATTTGCTATATTATTATTATGAATTCAAATAAATGGATTAGGAGGTAGATGAGTGACACATAACTATATGTTTGAAAATTTGAAGATATGGCCTACTACTAGCTTTGGCTCTTTGCCCATTGGCTTATTTTCCCATTTTCTTCGATAGGAGATAGCGATAGACATGTTTTGCTATTCCTATTTGTTGTCTTTTTGTCTTTACTTTTCCCCCTTTTTCTTCTAACTTGATAAAGATGGACAGATGGATGATACAATCTATTTTTCTTTTGCCGTAATTTGCGTATCTACCATTTTATGCACTAAAAAAGAAATAGAGCGGCCTACTTACGTACTCCCAAATTCTCAGGTTATTGAAAAAACAAAAATACAACATCATATGTGATGGATGCAAATGAGAAGTTCAACATGGGACAGCAGTTCCCTCCCGGCGCCCAGGCAATCGTCAAGTTTACCAACTTTCCCCATTCCTCGAATCTATTATCACTCAAATTTATAACTTTTCAAAAGAAAATATTTAAATATTTATCTTGTAATTATTATAATTTTCAACATTAAAATAATCAAATTTAACGCATAATAATTTGTTACTATAATTTTCCTTAATATTTTTTTTTTTCATTTTGAGTGAAGATAATTACAATCACAAATGAAAATTTAACACAATTAATTAATTACAATAGTATGAATATATTAGGCTGTTAGTACTTGAGTTAGTAGTATGAAAATCTTTTTTCATTTCTAATGGGTGAGAATCAGAGGCCTATTTCCCCACGTCATGCACAGGAAAAAAACAACCAATTTCCTTTGATAATGTGCATTGGAAACAATTTCCATGCCCGATGATGTATCAGAAGAAATGCAATAAACGTTTGTAATGGTAATGTTTACTACTAATGCAGTAAACGTTGCCCATACCAAGCATTTTTCAAATCACTCAGCAGATGCGCTACATGAAGGAGCACGGTATGTATATAGTGTTCTTTTCCCATACACTTTCTTAGATCTTGTTATTTAAATATTTTTATTTTTTATCTTAATTTTATACATTTTCAATTCTTTATATTTCTTTATACTATTCACATCTTTTTTTTTTTTTTTAATTCTCCTTCTAAAACTCTTCTTCACCTCTTCTTGTCCTCAATCTTTCACATTTAATGCCATCGTCTCTCATACTTTTCTTTTACAAATTTTGAGATAAATTTTTATATTTTTATTTTCTATTATTTTTGTTTAAAAATTATTTGAATATATTTTTTGTAATTAAATTTCATTTTGTATGATTAATGGCACGTTAATTTGAATAATTATTATATATTATTTTATATAGATTTTTTATATAAGAAATTAATTATCTAAATTAAATGTAATGATAATGATATTATTTATTTTTTTTATATTATTAGTAATAGAAGATTTGAGATTTTAGTAATTAGAGTTTTAAAATTATTATGTTAGTAGAATAAAATATGAATTTGAAACAAATATAAGGTTAAAAAAAAAGACAATTAATTAGTTGACTAATTAATATTTCATACATTAAAATTTATAATTTTAGCCTTTAATGTTTATGAGAAAGTTATTTTTTTGTAGATATAGTTAGTAACTAACTTGTAAAGTTTGTTTTATTTATTTTACTACAATTGAAATCTTTAAATTTTTTTCCATGACAGAATTTTATTTATTTAATATGTATAATGAATATTTTATGCATATGAGAATTTTATTTATTTTAGTTTAAATAGTTAGTAAGATTTGTCTTATTTATTTTATTAGAATTATAGAATATTTTTTTTTATTTATGGTAGAATTTTATTTGTTTTGTATGCATGATGAATTTTTTTATTTAAGTTTAAATAGTTAATAAGGTTTGTCTTATTTGTTTTATTAGAATTGTAGTATTTTAATTTTTTATTCAGGATAGAATTTTATTTATGTAGTATGTATAATATTTTTTTTATGCATATGAGAATTTTGTTTATTTAAGTTTAAATAGTTAGTAAGGCTTGTGTTGATGGTAAAATTTGATAAGTGTAAATCCTGTCAACCAGATAAGTAATCCCTAAACTACAAACTAACTGAAAGAAGAGGGCAAGAGATGGACAGAGGAAGAATAGTAAAAGCAAAGAGGATTTTTTAATGTGATTCAGCTAAAATCCTTTGTTTGGATTCCTACATCCACGGTAGATTGTATTTTTTTTTTGGGTATAATATGTTTACAGAGAGTTAAGTGTATAGTATATAGTCTCTCTCTTTATCTAGAAATGGCTTCTCTCTCTGAATAGTCTCTAGAATTCTCTCTTTATTTTTTGGTAGAGTTACAGTATCTATTTAGAAGACTTTTTCTATTGTATCTGTTCCTCTCCCTTTTATAAAGGCTGGGAGGTTACAAATATAACTTGATGAATTGTAAATTTGTTATGGCAAGTAATAAATGTGTTGATAATTTGGACTTCTAGACTTCTACAGACTGATTTTTGCAAGTGGGCCCTGCAAGCTATTTTTTATAAATTGGCTTCGCAAGTTGAGTTTGTGAGTGGATGTCTTCTTCAGGTCTAAACCACGGTGGGCTTCTAGCTAGGCAAGGTGCTGTGTTCTGCAAGTTAGAGCTCTTGTTCCGGGATCATTGCTGACCTTTAACCAGCAATGCTGAGCTCGTATTTGGTGATCCGAGCTCGCGCAGGGTAACCTATTGGTCATGTAAGTCGGGGCTCATCTTTAGCGAGCTGGGGACTACTACTTTGGCCTCATTCTGCGTCTCGAGCTCACAACCAATGACTTGGTGCCTTTGAGCGATCTCGACTTTGGACAAGTTGGGCCTCTCTCATTTGGACTTATCTGTTGTCAGGCTTTTGCCAGTCCATTTTGTATGATACCAAAAAATACCCATAATAGCTTGTCTATTTGTTTTATTAGAATTGTAGTATTTAAATTTTTTATTCATAGTAGAATTTGATTTGTCTAATATGATGATAAATTTTTTATTCATATAAAAATTTTATTTTTTTAAGTTTATATAACTAGTAAGGCTTGTCTGATTTGCTTTATTAGAGTTATAATATTTAAATTTTTTATTCATGACAAAATTTTATTTATTTAGCATGTATGATGAATTGTAGTATAATTTTGTAGAAATTTTTTTTTCTTCCATTTGATTATATATTTCAAGCCTTAGTACTTAAAGTAAAAAAAAAAAAATTCTAAGGGAGTAAAATATGATACATTCAATTTTTTTAAAAATTTCTAGTATTTCATACAATAAATTTTTTGATAATTCATACATTAACATTTGTTGTATTAGTTTTTATTTTTATTAAGTTAAAAATAGAAATTTTAATTGTAGATAATGTAAAAAATCAAATGAATTACTTAATTGATTTTTTAGCATTTGATACATTTGAAGTTGTTGCTTTGGTGCTTAAAATTTGTTACATTAATTTGTAATTGAAATTAATTATTTATTACCACTTTTTATTTGATTTAATAAAATAATTAGCAATACATATGTTTAATATCGTTCATTTTAATAATTGTAGGAAGATTATTATTCTTAAAAAGTAAGATAGAAGCACTCATTTCATAAATTGCGACCTGAAAGATGGCTTATTGCTTTGATTACAACACCAATATATTTCAAAAGTAATATGGCAAGAATGAAAGTTAAGCTTTTCAATAAATTGTTTAATTTTTTTTGTTATGCTAAACCCCTTACTTCAATTTTTTTTTACATGTAGGTCGATCGTGTGCTTCATGTCAAAAGCTTAGGTTATATTCCACCCTTTCACCTATGAATAAATCCCTATCTTTAGTCATTAGGATTTTATGATGTTTCAAGAATCAAACACATAAATATTGACTAACCCTCATCAACACATTTGTTGAGAGATAGCGATTGGAGACACATATGTTCCACACATCACAAGGAGAAATGACAATTACACTACAGGATGTAGAAGTCCAATTAGGACTCCTTGTGAATAGTGAAGCAATGATTGGTACAACTCAAATGCCATGGTATGGGGTGTGTCAATATTATTGAGCAATATTACACCAAATAAACATGGTTACAAGAACGCTTTGATGCTCTCTCTGGATAATACTAATGAGGAGATAGTGCAACAATACAAACACGCTTACATATTAAGACTGTTAGATGTAATATTATGTAATGACAAGTCAACCTATAATGTGCATTTGATGTTTTTGCCCCTGCTAGCCAATCTATAATATGTAGAGAGATATAGTTGGGCGTCTGCTATCCTGTCATGAATTTACAGAGAGTTGTACAAGGCATTCAAGGCAAAGTGAAATGACATTTATGGATACATTTTACTAATCTTAATATGCGCTTAGGATAGATTCCTACACATGCATCAGTTAGGAAAGGTTAGTTGGATGCTGACTAATAAAAGCTAATGTCCTTAACTTTCAGATGGCATAACACTCAAGACACAATAGTAGCTCCAAGCCATGTATTAAGTGTTTTTATGGCTTCATTAGATCACTTAAAGTTAAATCAAGTACGATTAATTAACTTTATTACATTATTGTAACTTATTGTAAGAATTTGAATTTCTATTTGTGGCACCTATTACTATAGTGGTTTATAATGACAGGTTATCTGGGAACCTTACAGAGCTGATATATTAGTGACATTGCCTGAGTACTGTATAGTGGGATAGGAAATCTGGTGTTCACAAGTGCCTTTAATATATTTTCACATTGTTAAGTGGCACAATGTGGCCAAAGTCATGAAGCAATTTAGTTTTCAACAACCTATACCACAGCTTAGATGTGGATGACACTCCATATGAATACACATTACAAGGTAAAGAATCTTAGGATCGGATTGCTACATGTGAATGGTGGATTTAACTTTAGAATAACCATTAACAATGAATCCTTCAAAGAGTGCTAGCATTAGGGCTTTTGCACTATAACAATGAGTACAAGAATTATGACAAGATGTTGGATTAGTCCGAGTGGTGTAATAGGCAATTCAATGGTATAATTTAGTGTGTTTAAAACTAATTATATAGATTAAACTAAGAAATAGTAGTTAATCATTTTCTTCTTTTATTTCTATGACAAGTTGACCTTGGAATGGAGTTCCAATATATGGCCATCATCGATGTTGAAAGTAGATTATAGTCTAGGGTTGGATAAATTGATATTGACCTAGTGGATATTGCATATGAGCATCGTAGGTCTGAAGCACATCATACTACCATCTTATTTCCATTATCTGATGTTCAAAGGCTAGTAGTTCATGTCGAACCAATTACTGCACATAGACATGCTTGAACAAGATGTCGACAAAATGATAAATATGCAGATGATGTAGGACCTTTAAACATGACACTTACTTAGGCACATGATGCAACGGACACGTCATATACACCATAGGCTCTTTATTCATCACCGTATATGTATGGAGGAGAATATATATTTGATGTGATGTCATATGGTAAGGTAGGCCCACCATATGTACCACCATCTCTTTTTTCATCACTATATAAGTATGATGGTGCAATGTCATTTGCCCAGGGCCAACAAGAACCTTTTATGAATGATCTTTTCTTAGGATTTCCACAAATACCATTATTTTCATTGCCAATAGCAGGCTCGGACATGTTTTCAAGTTGGTCAAGTTCTCCCCTTTGTTACATAATGTTGAATTTGTTATGCAACCTATAACTTCATCTGTAGCAGACACATATGAAATAGTGATCAGGCCTTGGCCTAACCCTTCACAACCAACTTGAGTGCAGTCAAGTCGTTGAGCTCATGGTGCAGGAGTTCATTGTGGCATGTGTGGATGTGTAATCAAACACATGGACAACACCAACGTCCACCTTGATGTCAACAACATAAACATGAATACGAATCTGATTCAAACTAGTATGAATGTTGTTATATGGTGTTATGTTATTCTAGATATTTGCATTGTAAATGTTGTTGTTTGTTGTTGTGTTTTCCAGACATTTACGTTGTGATTTATTATAACTACATTGCTTGATTCGATATGTCTTTAAAAATAGTTTTAATATTAATTCATGTATAATAATTAGTAGATAACATACATTTGAATGCAAACTTAAAGCATTCCAATGACAAATTACCTAACAATAACATACACAATCGAATATAGACTTGAAGTACATCATTAGTCATCACACATTGGATTACAATAACAAGCAAATACAAATGTAGACTTTAGGGAATACATTTCTTCATGCATCAAGGCCACACAAAGTTTGGTCCCAGCATGGTGGATAAAACAACCAAAATCTCTTTACTTCCTCACGAGTGAGAAATGACTTATAGATAAAACCATCTATGTAGTGAATTTAGTGCCATAGCTCTGCTGGGCCATCAAACACACCACATTTCCTGCCTTTCAACATAACATGGTAAGGCTTATCCAATCTTGAATAGCGTAATACATCAAAAGGCTTCTTCAATTCAGAGTTGCTAGCTTCATCATTGCTTAACTTCTTGCCCTCATTATTACATGATATCTACACATAGGTTACCTTGGACTATTTGATCATCTAGCACTCTAAATTAAAATATCATATTTTTTTACAAACATTACTATAACTATTAAAATACATACATAAAAATATATGTACATTGCAACCAATGTAATCAAACATTAAAATATTTACAGTAGAAGAAATTACATTGCAACCACTATTTAAATAAGTAATTATTACAATGTCATTAATAATGCCTAGAGCTTTCTCCTAACTATTAGTTAGATAGGTGCCCTAGAGTCAATTTGATTGAGCTCTATTGTATTTATAACTGTACATTCTGTTAATTTGATAATAAAAGGTTGTATATTCATCTTACA
>JANHAO010001863.1:0-31081 GCA_026873985.1 Saraca asoca | reverse complement strand
TTGGTTTTAAGGCCCCCAATTGACATAAAACTTGGGCCTAATGATTATTTCTTGCACCAGCTCTACACTCCATCAGAAAGTTAGTAAAGAACCAGAAAAGCAACTGGCAAAAACATAGCAAGCAAAAGGATTAGCAATAGAAGATGACAACAAGCAAAAGAGACTGCACCAGCCTCCATTATTGCTCTTACTCCACCAACCAGTAGCTAGTTTCTTCCTCCTAGTGAGCACTCTTCAAAAGGGGCAAGACAGAGTACTTTTAGAGGCTTCTTTCAGCAAAGTTGTAAGAGATATTGTTCTGGTTTTTCTTTTCTATAATTTTTGTTCTCTTTCCCTCCATAGAAGGCTGAATATTTTGTAATCAATCCAAGGGATTGGTAACTTGAAGATTAATGTAGAGATCATGTTTTCAACTTACAATTCAATTGTTTGTCATTCCTTCTCCTTTTCTCTCAGTTTTCTTTGGACTTCTGAATTGAATGGATTCATTTAATTTAGATGTTAATATGATTATTGATTAATAATCACTTGTAGAAAAAAGGATGGTAGAAACTAAGTAATGCATTAAGATTCTGATTGATTGTTTGTTGGCTGAGTTCTACATAAGACACATTAATCATTTCAAGGATTCTTATTATAATTTTAAGCCAGAAAATATGATTTACAATTGAATGAATATTTAGTGATTAAGGATACATTAATCTCAAGTTTAGTTAATTCCTTTGGGCTGGTTGGTTTATTTACTTCTGTTTTTGTTTCTGCATTGTATTTGTTGTTTGCACAGTTACTGCCAACCCCCCTCATTCTCACCTCTTAATCATATTGATATCATCCAAAATGATCTAAGGGCTCGACCCGGTGTTGCTTATACTAAAAGTAATTTAAATAACTCGATTTATAAATTTCTAATCTTGATTGGATTCGGCACCCGATCATGGGCCAAGAGTGGCAAGCATATGCCATATGGTGTTGGCTAGAGAGTTATTAGCCCATGATAACAATGCATACTCTTAATAAGTGCTCTTTGGAGCCTATATATATATATATTCATAAATGTGTAAGTCTTTCTATACTATACATCAAATTTTAAATGCATGGTAATAAAGTAAATAAACACACAATCTTAAAAAAATAATCATAAAAAAAATACTATAGATAGTGCACCTTAGTTTGATGAAGAAAGGAAGGCACGCTCCAAAGATTAGTTTCTCTCTCTTGACCTTTACTTGTTGTATGTGACTATACTAATGGAAATTTTTAGTTAATAAACTCTTATGGCTAGAAAGAGGACCAATATATATATATATATATATATATTTGCCTTTGATCAGATACGTCCATCATGCTAACCAAAATATCTAATTGAACATTGAGATTTGTTTTAGTATTAATAATTATCATTATCAATGGGATTTTGTAATCACCAGTATCTCATAAATTAGGAAGATAAATATTAATTAGGGATTAGAATAACTATATATATCCCTTGATTTAAGGGCCACAATCAATGAATAATTCTAAAACTCTCCAACTTGGCCCAATCATAGATTAATAGCATAAATTTTAGGTGCACAAATAAACAAATCTCATACATAATGGTCATCATTATACCATCACATGATAATTTTAGGTGCACAAATGAAACAAATCTCATACATAATGCAACTTACTTCCTTCCATATACCACAACACTTGCAAGGTCACCACACTTGGTTTATAAGTAATATATAATTGCCATAACGGTCCATAATAATGTCTCATAGAGACTTTCCAATTAACATTATAGGATATTACATGTGCATTATCATAATAAACTAGAAAACATAAGTGTATGCCAGAAACACATAAAAGAGCTCAAAGTATCAATGCAATTAAAAACATTATTCATAAGTAAAATAAAGGCACATCCCTTATGCATGTTCTTTAAATAATCTTGGTTGTAAACCCTTAATGTGCAAATCTAGAATCCCAAAACCTTTTTTTACATATTCAATAGATGCTTTGTGTTTCATAATTTTCTCCTAGCAAAAAAAATTCTTAATTCCATATGTTTGGTACATCTTAACTCTTTGTCATTTTGAATAGTACTACTATGGAATAATAATAAATTTTCAATGACTTAATAATGGTGTTGACAACCCCTAGTCCTAAAATAAGTTTCATAGCCTTAATGGATGAAGTTTTCAATATGCCATAAATTTTACTTTCATAATGGATGAAGCATGGACAAACTTTTCTCGCATTTTTATATTATCATTCATTCGCTTAATAAAAATTGATAATCCAATGCGGAGTTTTTGTTGTCAACACATCCAACAAAATTAGATTCCATGTATGTTGTGGGTGAAAATCGATCTTGCCAAAGCAAGTTGAAGGCTCAACGGAAGTTAAGTCCAAAGGACATCTAGCTCGCTGAGGATAAGAGCACGAGGTCCTAGCTCGCGTGCTTGACAAATCATCCCTACGCAAGTTGACCTTGCTACGAGTGGGCTCGTCCTCGCCAAGCAAAAGCCACGAACTCGCAAAGAAGAGGCACAACCTAGGCCAGAAGCTCAGTGAGATGCCTAACGAAATGGAACTCTAGGCAAGCTTGTGTCGAGCCTATATTCTAGTCGACAAGAGGGGCCCGCCCGGTAGAAAGTAGCTTACAGAAGTTGGATTATAGGAGATTTTTTTGTCTTGTGCATTTATTTGATTTAACAGAATTGTAACTTGTAATCATTGCATATAACCTTTCTTCCTCTATAAATAGGAAGTCATTGTAAAGAGGAAAGAGAAGAAAGGTTGAAATAGCTAAGAAAAAGCTCTGTAAATTTTCCTTCAAATCAATAAAACTCCACTGTGAACATAGGGTCCGATGTCACTTGAATTTGGTTGAACCACGTTAAAAACACTATCTGCCATTGCCCTTCTTCCTTTCCATTATCTTTTTCTCTCACTCGATCTACTAGAAAATAATTTGAGATTCAAGAATCGATCTCGGTTGATTGGAGTTTAGCCCAGAACCAGATTCCACTGTCAACAATATACCAATTACTTTAACATTTTCTTTGTAACCTTACAATAATCAATTCTAGAATGAATTTAACACTAGTCTAACATCCTGACTATGAAAATGATCCAATTTAGTGCAAGCTTGCCCATACATAAAAATAGAAACAACAAAAATATAATGTAACATTTATAATTCATTAACAACAAGTAAAATATCATCAACATATAGGATTAAAATATGATCTTACTCCCACTAATCTTTTGGTATATACTGATTAATAGTATTTCCCTTAATTCTAAAAGAAGTAGTGGTATAATTAAACTTAATATATACCATTGTGGTAAAACTTATTTAAATCAATATACTAGCTTCCTAAATATACACACACGATCTAATGCTTTTCCTTTCAAGTTCATCCATATAAATATTATCCTATAAATGCCATTAAGAAAAAATCATTCTTTACAGTTACATTATGCAAATCATTCTAATCTATAATAAACCTTTCTTTAAGATTGGTGAAAGCATATTAAACTCAAAACTTTCTAAACATCTAAAAATAAAACCAAATCTTTATTAATTCCTATACAAAGATCATATTCTTGCAAATAAATCATATAACCATTTAGAATAATTGATTTTTTTTTCTTTTCAAATCACCTTAAAATTATTCTTTGTGATTACTGAGCATCATTTCTTTCTAAGTTAGTTCCTTCAGTGAGTGGTTTAGTATATAAATGTTGATAAGTTTTGTCTAAATATTCTTCAACTATTGTGACAATACTTATCATCATGATTGATGAAGGAACAACAATGAATAAAATATATTTATCCTAATTTCTTTTATATCCACCTTTAAACACTAATCACTCCCACTAACTTTACTGTTTTTTGAATCATGCTTTATTGGTTTCACTAATTCTCAGACTATGATTTGGAAAATAAAATCTATAATTTTAGATTTCTCATGGTATCCTTATTAGGGAACCACCTATCATTTGGAAATCTAATTTCTTTCTTATGAATTGTAATTTCTTACTTATGCTAAACAACCTAAAACATACAAGTGCCCTAAATTG
This sequence comes from Saraca asoca, assembly GCA_026873985.1. Classification (NCBI taxonomy): domain Eukaryota; kingdom Viridiplantae; phylum Streptophyta; class Magnoliopsida; order Fabales; family Fabaceae; genus Saraca; species Saraca asoca. The sequence goes on along the minus strand of JANHAO010001863.1, from coordinate 27,007 downwards.
GGTTTTCTTCTAATTTATAGTTCAAAAAGAGTTTTTGCATTTGCCTTGTTAGGAAGCCTATTTAACAAGTACATGATGGCTTTGACCACATGCATCCATTATTATTTTCCATGATATAGAATTATTCTTCATGCTCCTAACCATATCCATTAATGTCCAATTTCCCCTTTCTATCACATCAATTTTGTTATGGTGTGTCAACATTATATATTGTACATAAATGGCAAATCTTTCAAGTAACTTTATAAATGAACTAGAACATTATCTTGTTTCATTATATTTCTCATAATATTTATCACTTCTATCCAAACTTACAATTTTTCACATTTATCTCTATTTATCTTCATTTACGTACATCTCCAAAATAATTACTAGCTTTAAACTTTCATGAATTATATAGATATATCAATACCAAAAAAGTAATTGATAAAAGTGCTAAAATACTTTTATCACACAAAGATGAAACATCAAAAGTTAACATAAATTAGTGTGTATAACTTTAAAAAGTTGAATGCTTCTTATGGCTTCTTTATTATTATGTCCACACATAATTAAGATCAATAAAATCTAGATTCTGAAGAATCTCATCCTTTGCTAATATTTCTTTGGATATATGATTCAAACACTTTTGCCACAAGTAAGTACATTTAATTCCAATATTTCATTTTTCCTTATGCTAAAGATTTCTCTCCCCCCCTCTCCTTCTATGATCTACCTATAAATCTAGTGAACAAGCAAATACACAAAAGACACAATCACAAATTAAAAAAAGAAAAAAAAAACATGTCAATAGACATGATGGCAACCAACCATTTTTGTTGATAAAAGTGTTAAAATACTTTTATCACAAAAAGATGAAACACCAATGGTCAACATAAATTAATGTGTATAACTTCAATAAGTTGAATGCTTTTTATGGCTTCTTTATTGTTATGTCCACACATAATTAAGATAAAAAAAATCCAGGTTCTAAAAAATCTTATCCTTTACTAATCTTTCTTTGGATATATGATCCAAACATTTATGCCACAAGTAAGTACATTTAATTCAAATATTTCATATTGGAAACATGCATTGTAACAATAGAATATAACCACCAAATATGAAGAGAAACTATAGCATTCAAAACAATTAGAAAACAATACTTTTAATTTCTTTTCAAACCAAACTTTATACTTTTGGCAATCTTTTTTATAGTGTATAATTTTTGTTGAAAATTGACATTGATCTTTCTTTTTTTCATTATCATTGGCTTGAGTAATTTTAACAATGTCCCTTTTATAATCAATTTGACAATGGCCCATAATAAGGAGGTAGAGAGTTTAAAATGAATGGCACAATTAAAGAGCTATTCACTACCATCCATAAGGTCTTTAACCTTATTCTATTATTGGTCATCTTGAGATACATTTATACATAATCCCCAACCTATAAAACTTTATGGTTGTGGGTTTGTTCATCAAGAATACTAACAAATGACTTATTTGCATAATGGAAACATTCTTTCATAGACTATGCATATTTTCTAGGACATCCCATTTGTTAAATATTAGTCTTAATGTTGTTAGTAATAATCACTCGCATAAAAATAAAATTTAATCCTTTCATAATTTCCAAAATTTATAATTTTCCTTCTCTTCCTTACTTCCCATTTCTTTAATAAAAGCAATTTTTTTTTAAAGTACCAAGTCAAAATCCAAAATACATAAGTAGAAATTGATTGGCCCATATCTTTCAGAGAAGTTCAAATTGTTGAATAAGGTCACAGAGGAAATATACAAATGCAAAACAACATACACTTACTTAGATCACATAATGGATTCAATAGTAAACATTAAAGTATGTTATAGTTCTCCTTTGAGTTGATTCTATAACACACTATAATAATTTAATACCATATAAAAAGTTTATGGTGGAATTCAATATTTTCAAATTAAATATATGTGCTATCTTTGGATATACAAATAAAGTTAACCAAGAATATTAATATACCTCATTTTCAGTTATTATTAATAGAATAATATTTACCTTTGGACAAATCCTCAAGATCTCATGTATAATATACATCAATTTATCCATTTATTTTTTGTTAAATTGTACTTTTTACACTTTAAATTTTACTCAAGTTTCGATAACATATACTACCTTTTATTTAGATCAATTATGCCTTCTAACTTTCAAAATAAACATAGTGTTAGATGCATTGAAAAAGCTTTAATAGAGATATCACAAACTAATACTAACTCAAGATAACACTTTTAGGGTTACAAAGGAATTTTTTTATTTGTATTTTCTTCTTTCATTTTTCTTTGATGGAGCTATGTTGTTAGCTAGTCTTAAACTTTTTATCCTTATTTGACAAATGGGCAAGGATGTAATTTTTTTTTCTAGTAATGTTAAAAAATAGTTAGCCTTAATATTATAAATAAACTAAATATGAAAGAAGGGGTTTTTGTATAAAAAATGCAAAAGTTTTGTTTTATAATAAAAGGATTTTATTTTATGCAAAAATGTCATAGTCCAATCAGTCTTCCATCAAGCCACGTAAGATTTTACCATCTAAAAAACTTATAATTTTCAAAATATACGTTTATTTTAAAAGTTAGAGAATAAAATTGATCCAAATAAAAGTTAGTAGATTTTATTAAAATTCAAGTGAAAGTTATAAAATAAAAAGTACAATTTTGCCTTCATTTTTATTATAGGTATTGCATTGAAACATGGATAAATGACTATTTTATGCATGTTATGATATTCTAGCTTGGTCACTTTGGTGACTACAAACTATATTACATAAAACATGCATACACATTTATTTTTGTGCATATTGCAACTTTCTAGTTTGGTCACTTTGATGACTAACAAGCTATATAACATAAAATTATGCACACATTTATTTTTGTGCATGTTATAACATTCTAATTTGGCAATTTTGGTGACTAACAAACTATATAACATAAAATTATGTACAAATTTTTATTTTATATTTGTTATAACATTCTACCTTAGTCAGTTTGGTGATTAACAAACTATATAACATAAAATCATGCACATGTGTTAAAATAGGCATATGCATCATGCATATACATAATGCCTAAACACCATTTAAAACAATTCTTATAAAAGTGTACTCTAAAAAAAATCTTTAAAATATTCTTTTATCGAGTAAGTGATGCAGCCTAAACTAATTATGGTTTAAAAAATAATCGATTTGGAAATTAAATAAATTAGTGAATATTTATAGTTAATTTAAATGTTGAAAATGCTATTTATTTCAACTACTGAATAATTGAATAGTTTAATTTATAGCAAAATTTATGTTTTCAATTTATTAAATGGGTTTTAAAATTTTAAAGTAGTAAAATTATCCAACTCTATCTTAGCATAATGGTGCTAATGGGTATTTAATGTATATTAGTTTACAATTTTAGTTTTAATTAATTATGATTCAAAAACTATGTATTGTATTTTCATAAAGCCTAAATGTGTTTTAAATTAACTTAGTGCACACTAAACTAGTTACTATAGTGTTAAATTTACTGCACCATAAATATATTACCTACTTTGATATTTTAAAATAAGTTTAACTTTCATTTGCTTTATTTTTATTTTTCCTTTTTGCCCTTTCTATCTAAAACAAATGCTTGAAGCCCTCTTTCCCAAAGAAAGGAACACAAACCTTAGCTCCTTTCTTTTCTTCCTTCATGACACCCCTCCTTTGTTCTTCTTCTCTAAAACCAAACAACACATCCTCCTTTTTCTTCAATCTAGCCATCAGTGTCCCCTTTGTTCCCGCTAGTGATTACTTCAACACCAAAAGTTAGCTAGCCAAACCAACAACTAGTTAGTCAAGTAATTCCTTTACTCTTATTGAAGCCGATAGCTCCTCTATTTTGTTGAGGCCACATTGCTGGAACTGATTTGCACCTTTGCCAAGCACATTCCACCTAGTTTTCACAAAGGATTTTGATGCCATCTGCTACTATGGGTAGCTATCAAACATGGCTGAGCTGAAGCCCAGTTGATTTTAGCTCATCCATTGAATGATCCGCCTAAGTTGCAATTAAGATATTAACCCACACATTTTGTTTGCTCTAGCCCTTTTGATAACAAATTCAAGGCATGAATAAAATTGTATGTGTCTAAAAAGACTTAAGTCTTAGAGTTTTAATTTTTAGATTAGTAAGATTAAGAAAATTATCTATTAAATCAAATGGTCCTAATTGAGGAAATGAGGTACAATTATGTCCTTAATAAATCAAATGATCATTCATTAAGTTTTAGGACTTAGGGGCCTAAATTGTGGCTATGTGAAAATGGCTTGCATTGGCTAGATTTTTGGTAAAATTTTGAGTACCTATGATGTTCAGTTTTGTTTATGTTAGCTGTGACCTTAAAAAAAGCTAATTGAAAACCTTTTAAGGGAGATTGTTGGTCATATGTAACCATGATCAGTCTAGTTCTATCCAACTAACTTTATGGTCAATGAAAGGCAATATTTGATTCGTTAAAATGTAATTTTGCTACGTAATAGGTGTTGGGTAAGAGGGAAAAGCAAGTATACAAGATTAGTAGTCAAGAGTCCAACCTATGTTAAGTGAAGACAATAACTAAATTGAGTAAATTCGAACTATTTTAAGCTATAAAAGGTTGAAGTGTTGTGAGCAACGTTATTGAATAATGAATTATATCGTGAATCGATCAGTCAACTCTTTTACTCATGAATCAAAACAAATTGTGAATCAATAAGATTCACAAAGCAATATGAAAATGATATATTTTATGTTATATATAATAAAATGTAAGCATAGACGATAAAAAATCATAAATATAAGTTAAGAAACATAATACTTCTATAATATTATAAACTTAAAAAATTATAAATATGAAATTTTAAAAGACTTAAGTCATATAAATTCAAAACAAACTTAATATATCATAAACAAATAACATAATAGTGTGGCACTCAAGCATTCAATATTAAAATAATGGATGTTAGGGTTTCAAGATGGTGATGGGGCTTTAAGGTGGAAAAAAATAGGGTTAGGGTTTTAAAGTATTAGTGAGGATAAAAGTGGGTCACAATGATGTACAACACTAATTCTGTGAAGTTTTTTTTTAATAAAAATGAAAATTCAAGGGGAATCATCAGACCGAATGGTTCATGCAATTTTGATTACGATTTAGAGGGTAAAACGATTTCAACAAAGATTCAAATCATTTTGATTGTAGATTGGATCAAACCGTGCAATCCAAATTGATATCATACAATTTTGACTTTTATGGCTATGAGTATATTTTGAATGACAAAAGTTGAGGTAAAATAGAGTTATGTATATAAATGACTACTACCCTGTTTATGGCCATGAGCCTGATAAAGGAATTAGATACTTTTATTTGATTTTACCTAGTTTCAATGCTACTTGAATAAAAGAATATTGATTTTATTAAAATCAGGCTCATAAGTTATTGGAACGTCAGATTTGGCAACTCAAATATTGAAGACAAGATGAGGTATCAAGAAGGTTGAACAACTCCAAATGGCATTGCTAACTGAACTCTTGGCATCTAGGGTGTGAATGGATAATTTAGTTATTTTTCTAATATTATAATAGTTGTAGCATTTACCCTCACCCAAATCTCACCATATAGCATGTTTTCTACTCTCCACCATAGGGAGAGGGAATTTTTTTTTATTTTTTTATTTATTTTTTTCATTCCAATTTAAATTGTGGATAAAATTTTTTAATTTTTATAATCTTTTTCTAATTTAAAATATTTTCTCTTTTATCTGCATTAAATAACTTATATATAAGTAAATAATTATATTTATATAGAAATAAAATATTTATTAATACATAATTAGTAATATCTAATTTTGATTTAGTAGATAATATTTATTTAAATATTCTCACTTTTTAAATTTTCACATTAATCTTTAAATATTAATTACTAAATTTGATATTTCATAATTTTCCTTTTGAAATTTTTATTCTTTTTGAGTACATATCACAATTTTAATTTAAAATATTTGTAAAAATTTGTAAAAAATATTTCTAAAATATATATTTTATTGAAGAAAATATATTAGTTATAACAATACATCAACTCTTATTAATTAAATAATTAAATTTTCTGACATGAAATAGTTAATTTAAATTTTTAAACAAAATAATTTATAAATAAATTTACCTGAATATTATAATATATTAAGAAAATATTTTTAAAAAGATGAAAAAAAACTCAAATGATAAATTTAGTTAATTTGAAATATTAATGTTAACTTTATTAAAATAAAAGAAATATAACATTCTCTCACAATTAACATGAATATAATTATACCAATTATATAATTATCTAACAGGTAAAAATATGATGATAATTTGCTTATATTTGAATATATTATAACTTATAATTTAAATTCGTATCACAAATTACTATCAAATAGACTTAATTAAATTCATGCATTACACGAAATACTAATTAGTGATTTATATATAAGTAAATAATTTTATTTATATAAGAAATAAATACTTTTCAACACTTAATTAATAATATCTAATTTTATTTTGATAGATAATGTCTATTTAAAAATTCTCACTCTAAAAATTTCAACATTATCTTTAAATATTAAATGCTAAATTTGATATTTTATAATTTTCCTTTTTGAAATTGTTATCACCTTCAAGTACTTATCAAAATTTTAATTTAAAATATTTCTAAAATTTTATAAAAAAAATATTTCTGAAATATATATTTTCTTGAAGATAATATATTAGCTATAACATGTACATATAAATTTAGCTAAAAAAAATAGTTTGAGGATATGCATGAACTCTTATTAATTAAATAATTAATTTTTTTAACATGAAATAGGTAATTTAAATTTTTTTAAAAATAATTCATAAATAAATTCATTTAAGTATTAATATATTAAGAAAATATTTTCAAAAAGATAAAAAAATTTAAATAATAAATTCAACTAATTTAAAATATTAATGTAACAATTTTATCAAATTAAAATAAAGATATATTTCCTCACAAATCAAACTTACGCATCATACAGGTTACAAAACGGTGTGTGTATTGTACGAGCTAGTAAGTAATGTTTCGTGATTTAGAATAACTTGCTTATGTGCCTTGAAATTGAATTTCTTGGGATTTTGGGAAAAGTGATTTGAAACTTAAAAACGTAATATATGAAAAACCTGAATGTATACAAATTGACAAAAGTTAAGTTGTTTCCAAATGAATGATATTTTATGAAATGATATGATTGTTGCCTATTTTGCAAACTGTAAGTTGTGGATCTTGGGGGAATTCCTTTAAGCAATCCCCATGTGCACTTGGCATCATTTCCATTTGACATAACATAGGGATAAGATGAATAAGAAAATTAATTGTACATTGAAAATGTATGGTTGTTTAGAGGAATTCATCGAGGAATCTTATTTCTATTTATATACTATCTATTTATTTTATTTTGAATGTTGAAGTTTTGTCTAGTTTTGCCCTATCTACGCATATTGGAATTATATGTCTATTTTCCCCATCTTTGTGCATGTGAAATCATATAAATGAAAGTATTATTATGTATCTATAGTATTTCTTCAAACTCCCAAATGCATGACCATAAGGAGTCAGAGTATAGGTATTATTGCTTGTTAGAAAATTGGTACTTGTGATTTGGCTTTACATTATATAGATAAGATTTGAAATGGATAGAAAATGTATTATGGTTTACGAAACTTAAATTTCAAATAAGAATTTATGTTAATTGTACGTGAAAAATTATTTCCTATGATTTATAATTTAAATGGTCATGATGATTAGTAAAAGATCCACTCATTACATTTCCTTGAAACTTATTATTTTTTCCTTTAAAAATATTTAAGGTATCACGACTAACCATTACAGTGTGGATCACCTAACCAGAGATTAAAGACAGAAATCTTAGAAGATTATTTTGATAGTTGAAAGAGTGTTGAAATTGCATGTGTCCTAAATTGTTATAGGTCGTGTTATATATGCATATATACAACTATTCTCTTTAACTATTGGGTCATGGTTATTGATAAATATAGGTGTAAAGTGGGCATGTGATGCTGACAAACATCCAAATAAATAAAGGAAATTCTGTTAGATTTTGTAAAAATTTTAAAAAGTTTACAAATAAAAGTGTTGTGGAATTTTATGAGTAAATTTTGTTCATTTAAGTTCATTATGAAATCCTTGTTTAGACAAGTCTTACTTAAGTGATACAATGTGAGACTTGTAAAAAGATATCACGGTATGTCTTTCTATGCCCGTTGCATCAAAATTTTGAGGTGTGACAATATTACGTGCAATAATGTCCTAATACCAATCATAAGGCATTTAATACACATAAAAGAAACCATCAGTTCATTATATATAAGCATTCACAACTAGATATGACAATAAAACATTCATGCTTAAATTATCATAAAATGTTGCCTAAAACGTAATGGTGGGAAAATTTCATAAATGCTTTAATATTAAATTATCTTATGAATTTAATTTTCTTAATAAAGCAATAAATAATTATACAAAGCCTAAAATATTAATTATAATTAAATAAAACATTCAACGTATAATCATGTCTAAAATTATCAATCATCATAAATTCAATTTTTGATTTAAACAAAAATTAACAAAGCCTTCATCTGCTAAAACAATTAGCAAATCATATGATACACGCATTTATAAATAAATATAACATTAATGTTGTAATGCCAAAAATATAAATCATCATAAATTTAATTTCTGATTTAAACAAAAAATTAAATAAAATATTTAACATATAATAATGAGTAAGGAATTTAATATTCCTAAATTTCATAGAATAGTCTTGCAAGAATTTTTTTAAAGGTTTCATTTATCATATAATCCGTTCTTAATTAAACTTCAAGTCTCATGATTTATAAGAAATTCGTAAACCTCTAAATATTCTAGAAGCATTGATAATATTAAAATAATTAAACAAATCATTACGAGTAGAAATATACTATAACACATCCATTAGATTATAATGGATTGGATGAGGAAGTGGGCTAAATGGTCAGCAGAAAAATGGGAGGTCAATCTTAAGAACCAGATTGACCAATTGACCAGGTCTTGGGAGCAATCAACCAATAGTAAATAGCCAACCAACCTTGAGATGAACAAAACCCTAGCTATCCTAAAATTATTGAAATGCAATCCTACTTTAGTCATGAGCTCTCTAATGATCAGGGTGATGCTAAAGGAAGGTCTTAGCGATACATTAGATCTAAGACCTTAATCAAGAAAATTTAATCAATCAGAATTATGTAATGAGTTGTCATTGTCATATTAGAATATAGAAAATTGTTTTTAATTAGTGTACTTCTCTTATGCAAGGTTTACATCAGTTGTGGGTTAGGCTAGTTTTTCCAACATCCGTTCATGGAGTTTTGAAGAGTAAGCTTTTCACATCAGGTGAGTTAAGGTCTCTGCCTTGATTGGCTCTTTTTTTTTTAACATAAAGTTATCTTAGTATGATATTTCCAAAATGTCCAATGTTTTCTCTATGCTAGAAATTATGAACAAAATTAAAAATAGATAGTGAATCATAAATTATCTTGGAGACATGTGATTAAATGATTATGTGACTTCAAGAAATGACTAAATATATATATGTTTGGTAGGCTAGTTTTATGTTTGGAACTTAGAATTAGTCAGATATGTTAAAAATTCTAACTTTTTATGCTTATGAATTAATATAAGAGTTTGCTAGGGAGAAATGACAGGAACTAAATGTAAATCATTAACCAATAATGATGATAATTAAGCTAAGGATAATATCCCAATAACTAAAGGATTAATGATAGACTAAGTGTAGATTAGACAATTAAGCTTAGCAGGGGTAGAATAGTATAGATATAGAGAAAGTGTAAGGCTATATAGATTATTAGACAAAGTTAATTGTGTTTGTAACTAGTTCATGTAACAAGGGGAGATCTATGTGCACTAGGAAGATGGGTCAGTTATATAATTCAAGTATATGACCTTGATAAATTGCCATTATGAAACAAGTGAGACAGTGGCATGTAATCAAAGTGTGGTCTAGAAGGACACAACTAATGCGGTATGTCATTGAGGTCATACAACTTATACAAAATATCATGAGAGGCATTCAATGGTATATGTTATGGTCATAGACCAATACTTTTGTTGTTCTTCCCTTTGGATTACTAACCTAATGTATGCATGTATATGAGATAGTTTTACCTTAGAAGGTAGGAAATAATATGATTTGCACAATTTGATTGCGCCATGTAAAGACTTGAAAGGTCTTCTTGTTTGCTACCAAATGCAGCCATTATTTACAATGTTAAACTAACTCTTTGTATTAGTGCATATGATATGACTAAACATAATGAAATCAGAAAAAGAACTGGCTATATGAAATGCATGGTAACAGGAAACAATTTAAGATGAAAAGAAAACTTTTCCATATAATATGAAATGATTTGATATCCTAGAATGATCAAGGTTGTTGGAAATGCTTAGAAATATGATTGTGACCACAAATTATCCATATTGCTTTATAAAGAGTGAGTATACAAAACATTAACAATAATTCTCAATCAATTTATATATTTCAAAATGTATGATATGTGCATGGATGAACACATGATAGTACTATGTGTATGACGATATGAATTTTATATGTATTACATTTTTTACCAAAAGGTTTTCCACCCAAAGTTAATATGGAGACCTTCGGCTCACTAAGTACTTCAATTGTACTCACCTTTTTAATTCAACATGTAGATGATAGATTGGATGCCTGGTCTCAAATAACATAAACTTCTATGTTTTTGGTGATGAATCAAATATGTGGTCATCAACTGTACTTTAGTCATTCCAGTTGCCCAGCCAAATGGATCTGAGTTAAGTTTTAAGCCATTAAAAGCCATGTTTTCTAGCATAAAAATAATACATTTAAATAGATTTTCAGAAAAAGAATCAAACAAAAAAAGGAATCTTCACATAATAAATAATACATTCCCATATAAGAGATGAGATGTGAAAATCGATCAACATAATCGATTCTAAAATGTCCAAGAATCAAACAAAAAATAGGCAATCTCTTAATCCTAATTATACATCATACAAGAAAGATTATTAGTTTAGAACTTATGTTCCGATACCATATATAAGTTTTTCTATTTTATGCATCAAACTATATATGCATAATCATAAAGAAAATAAACACAAGATTTTGAATAAATAATGTTCATAGAAATAATACTGTAAAGAGCGTAGTTGAATTTTATGAAGAAAAGACATACTCTATAGATTAATTTCTTTCTCTCTTGACCCTTAATTTCTGTATGCAACTATTGTTAATTTGAATGAGAAAGCTTACAAGTTTGATTATGACTCTAGAGAGCTCTAGAGAAAATCAGAAAGGGATATAGGCAAGTGATGTCTTACATTTGGAAATCTATGCTATTTATAAAAAAAATTTGGAATTTATAACAGTTCCTAAATAGTGCACCACTACAGTGTATAGTACAAATTTGATTAGTGCTATAGTGAAAGTGTTTATAGGAATCTTATTATTTTGTTGAGATATCATCTTTCTCTTTTTGAAAAGTTGTCTAGCCGAAAGTTTTGTATTCTTCTACCAACGCTTAATTTTCATTTCATTCCTTCTAAATGTGAATCTTTATTTCATTTAAATTTGAATTTCATTTGGACTTCATTTTGGCTTAATTTGAAGGGCCAGAACAGTTATCTTCATTTGACTGAGTATAGTCTTCCTATAGTTTTTCATCCAAATTGGAATTTGCTGATTTCCTTTTGAGTTGGAAGAGTATTTCCTAAAGCATGCCAATATACTCTTCTTTATATGAGATTGTTACCAAAGAAGCAATAATGTAGGATTTGTCTTGTAAAAACTGGCTAAAGCCAACCTTCATATTTTTATAGAAGTAGGGAAATTTTTCAAACCACTTCATTATTTCAAATTTGTAAGCTTTGTGAGCCTTATTATAAGAAGCCCACCATTTGATTGATCCATTTCTTCTTAGAACAAGAAATTTTAAAAATTGGTGCTCCTTGGTGTACTAATATTTCCAAAAGTAAACCCAAGGTAAACCTATTTTTGAATAAAATTGAAAAAGTAGAGGAAATTTTTCATAATTTAAATTATCAAAATAAGATTAGAATGTATCCTAACCTTCCTTGACTTGATTTGGAAATATTTCTGGAATAGGACCAAAAATATCCTCCAGTTGAAAAATTAATTTGAAAATTTGTATTTAGTTTGATTGAAGAAAAATAACCAAGCATGAGTAAAATTTGTATTTTGAAAATATAAGGTATTATACCAAGCTTGGATATAGTCCCAATAAGTATACCCTATTAGATCATAGGCTTTAGAAAATTTTTTGCCTATTGAAGAGTTTTAGCCCCAATTGGAAATTGACAGAATTTTCTCAATTCAAAAAGTCAAATGAGTAATTACATTTGGATCATCCTTATTAACATCGTGTTTGACCTTGACTGAACCCCATGTCAACAAGGATAAGGTCATAAAAACCTCTATTTTTTGAAATTGAAATAGGCAAATAATGCCAATTTTTTGGGAAGATTTTTGATATGGCAACCTTAGGATTTTCATGCCGTATTTCTAGTTCCATTTGAATAATCTTTTCCAGATTGGGATTTTCAAAAACATTTGGTTCGGATCATAACTAGTTAAAGATCTAGTTTGGTAAGAGATTTTGAAGATGAACCAATTTTGGTCATTTGTTTGGATTTTCAACTATAATTTGGTTAAATTTGGCTTTGGTGATGAAGAGGGGTTTATCTTCATCATCTTCTAATTCAGCTTTGTCTGCCCAAGATTTTTTGGTTGGCAAGACTAAAGGAATTTGAATTTGAGCTACAAGAGCTTGCAAAGTTTCTATTGAAAAATCCATTTCTAATGTAGAAAAGGAATTTTGTCTTGAAGATATTTAATTGGTTAAGGCCATTTTTTGCCTTTGTTTTTTGATTTGGATGTTAGTGAAGCATTTGTTTTTGAATAAGAATCCAAAAGCGGACTCTCAACATCTTAAATTTTCTTAAATTTGGAGTCTGAAGGCATACTTTTATTTTTATCTCGCTCTTTCCTTGACATTATTTCCCCTACAACATGAGTAAGAAAATCAAAAAAAAAATTTGAAGAATCTTTAATAAATTCAATTTTGCAATCAAAGACAGATAAAATAGCTTGATTTTAGATGCTAAACTTTTAACATCTTTTTGAAGAATATCTCTAGCAGACTAACAATCTACTCTAATGGTAAATTTTTTATTTAATAAATCATTTTGAAATTTTTGAATATATAAAATAATTGATAAAATTTTCTTTTTAACAGTTGAATATTTTTGTTGAGTAAGGTTCCAATGTTTTGAAGTAAAAGCAACACCATATTCCCCACCATTTTTTATTTGTTTTAAAATTTCACCATATCCTAAGTCTAATGCATCTGTTTTTATAATTTTGTATGCAAATAGATCACTAATATGCAGACACGAAAGATATTTGACTTGATGTTTGACCTTTTTAACAATATTTGCATGTATATCTATCCATGAAGGCAAAGATTTCTTTAATTTATCATGCAGAGGTTGAATAACATCAGATAAATTTGGAAAGAAATCTGAAAAATAATTTAAATATCCAAGAAATCTTTATGGTTAGGTTTTGTTAACAATTTGATCAATAAACTTTTTAGCAAACTGCATGGCTCTTTCTATTGAAGTTATAGTTTCCTAAAAGATATAATGATCAAAAAACCAAATTTTGCTTGAAAAAGAGATTTTTTTTTCTTTAAAATTCCTAGACCATTATTTAAATCAAACTTTGAGAGGGCATTTTTTAAATCAAACGATATTACATTTGATTTGTATTGACCGAATGGGATAGTAAATGAAGTTTTATACCTATCCTCATGTTTTATTTGGATTTGCCAAAAACCAGATTTCATATTGAATTTAGAAAACATTTTTGTAGAATGCAAATGCTTTAATAAATCCTTTTTATTTGGGATTGGATACCTAATCCATTGAATAGCTTCATTTAGAGGCTTATAATTAATTACAAGCCTTGGTGTTCCTCATTCAATTTCTATATTTTTATTAACATAAAAAGAAAGACATGACCAAGGACTTTTAGATTTTCTGATAATTCCTTTGAGTAGGAAATCATCAATTTCCTTTTTGTAGTAATCTAAGACTTCTTGATTCATTTGAATTGGACAAACTTTAGTTGGTATTTGTTTTTCAAAAAACTCCTTTTCGTATGGAAAATCTATCATATGTTGTTTTCTCTTCCAAAATGCATTAGGAATTTCAAAATAGAGTTGATTTTATATTTTAGTTTCTCATATTTTTATTTTATTTTGAATAATTGGAGTGGCCAATTGTTGATCTATCCTTTTGAAGGTTATTTCTTTAGAAAGATAATTTATTTGATTTATTTTGTTTTCAATCAGATTAAGGTTTTTGAAAATAGGTTTTTTGAGAAATTTGAAAATTATTTTTGTCCTAGACTTTCTATCTTTATCCCTTCAGCAAATATGAAAAATGGCATAATCTATTGAATGAAAGAACAACCTAAGATTATTCTACTAATCATGTCTTAAACTAATAGATAGTTTATGTTGATTTATGAAAATTAATTTTTCAAAACAACTTTTGAAAGCTTGAATTAGATTTAAGGTTTAGATCCATTAGCGGATCTAAGACCTTTTTTGGTTTTTTTCAAAGTATTTTATAGGTATTTATCTTTCCTGGATATAATTAAGGTTAACACTTGTATCGAATCATCTTTAACAATATGTTCTATAGGGAGGTACTATATTTGAATTTTTAGCGAAGATGTAAGTTTGAAGATATTATCATTATTGATTTCATTGTCTTTATCCTTACCTTAAACCTTATTTTTTCCTTTTTGAAAATCAGAAAACATTTGGTCAAAACATTTTTGCTGATTTTTTAAAACTTTAACTTCTTCTTTGAGAAGATTTACTTCAAATTATAAATCCTATAAGGTAACAAGTTTACATTTTTTTGAATTAAACCTTTCTAAAACATTTTTCAAATTGTAGTTATTTAAAATAGGTTGCTTTAAAAAGGTTGAAGGTTTATCTAAAGTCCTTTTAAATTATCTTAGATAACCTCTTTTTTCATCATGGTCTGCCAACTTGCATATAACTTTGAAAAGAAGATCCTGTTCTACAGAGAGAACATTTAGAGTATTTTCAGATGATGCTGATTCCTTATATTCTAAAGAAGAGCAGCAATCATCTTCCTAGATTTGATTATTTTCTTGAACTTTTCTTCATCTTTAGGAGAAGAGTCTTCTAAAAATGTTTCAACAAGTAAATAGCTAATTTGATTAAGTGTTTGCTCATCAATTTCAAGTTTTCTAAGTTTTTTAGTTAGTCTGCAATATTTAGCTATATGACCCAGCCTATTCCATCTAAACAAATTGGCCTTTTATCTATATTTGGTGGAAGAGTGTATCTAGGTTTTCTTCTAAAAACCTTACCAGTAGTCTTACTCCGATGGATTTTGAGGTCTTGGATTTGGGTTGGCTTTTACTTGTTTTTCCCTTATGCCTATGTTTTGGTTTATAGGTTTTTAGGCAGATAAAACCAAATTATTTATAAAAAGAACCTAACTCTCTTCGGTTAAGAGCTCTCTCTTTAACTAACTGGCTATAAATCTTATCTCCTTGGCAGATCTTGAGGGCTATTTTCTGGACATAAGCAATAAGCTATCCATAAGTAAGTTGCTCATATGGGATAATCTCATTAAATTTGTTCCTAATTTTTTCTCTAACCCTATCTCCTAAAGATCTAGAGAATCTAACTAGGAATTTCTCTTTCCAAAATGGCTGATTACTATCAAACCTTGAGTATATTTGTTTAAAGAAGGTATCTTTATACCATCTAAAGTTTGAAAAGGTCTTATACCTAAGATTTGAGAGTAGTTTTGCTAATTTGTGTTTTCATAGACTAGGATCTCCTATGGAATGTTTCGTAATTGTATAAATCAAGGTATTTACAACATCAAGAATGGGTTGGCCATCTGATCCTATCATTAATTCTCCTTGACTATCTATTTTTAAAGCATTATATATTTCTTGTCTTTCTGAGCTAGTGAGGTGTTCATCCCACCAACCTTTAAGTTAACCAATAAATCCCGCAACTAGGATATGAACAACTATCACATCATCACATCCTTGTTTAGTTTGATAAGTTATACTAACCATGGTTATTTGTTGTAAAAGTTAGATTATTTCATATTCAAATTTGTTATCTATGTTTGATTCATAGATGTTATTCCCATTATAGGAATTTTGCACAAGGGACATTTGGGATTCTAAAATACCTTGAAAATTTGGTTGGCTAGGTTTCCAAGGTGCTAAAGTCCTAAGGGTTTCTACCTTAGGTTCGTCTTTTTTAGAAGCATCTTTGAAGGCTATTTCTGAAGTTTTATCTAAAACTTATACATTTCTATTGGAACTATCGCCTAATGGTAACTCAAAGATTACCATACTTTTTCCTAATTTTTGATATAGGTATTCAATTTTCAAGTTATTTTAGCTATTTCTATTCTATTTGTAAGGTCTATCATATGAGATTCATTAAGCTAGTTTTGCTTATCTCGAGGAATCTCATAAGGATTAAATATGGGTTTTTCTATTTGTCTAAGAATGCTATTCAATCTAGAGGTTTCTCCTATTTGGATAGGTTCACTAAAGACTTGTTGTCCTAATGTTTGGAGGTATTTATTAGTGTAGTTGCTTTGTTCTATCAAAAATTGTATATCTCTTAAAGAAATAGACTCATTTGGGTCCTTTATCTTAAAAAGAAAAGCTATAACTAGGTTTATAGGGCTTTTTGTTTCTATAATAAAAGATCTTGGAGGTGGAGGTTCAGAGACTACCTTATTTGCACTAGTCATTATCCAATTTTGAGTTGTCTTAATGGTAACACTAACTGTTTCACTAAAAGGATAATCTATTTTTGGTTTTTCCTTAGCATAAACTTTGAACCAATTGAAGAAGGGAACATTGGTTTTGAATTTCTTAATAAAATCCATCCATTGATCATGAATCTCTTTTTTCTTTGTTCCTTGATAATTTTTAAGGAACCATGTCTTTTGAGAATATTTTCTTCTGAATAGAAATCCTTCTTTAAGGTTTTTATTTCTATTTGAAATGAGTTTTCCTAAATTCCTTAGAATTGTCCTATCATGGAAGCTCTATGTCATGATGAGTTTGGGAGAAGGTAGGTGACTGAGGAGGAGAGATTAGACTAGATTCTATGTTATCCTCTATTTTACCTTTTCCTCAGGAGTTTATCCTGGTATAAAAAGGTTTTGAGATTCTAGAGGCATTGTCTAGACATCTAAGATTTACAGCTAAGAGAGTCCTTCTTAAATTTCTCAGATCAACCAATATGGTTGAATTTGTAGTAATTGAATGTCTAAATGGATTCAGGGTTTCTTTCCTAGAAATTTAAGATTTTGGAAAAATAGAAGAAGCATCTTCTATCTATATTATTCTAGGATTCCCTGATCTAGACCTACTTCCATTAAAGTAGATATCTACTTGTTCTAAAGTATGTTGGATGATCCTAGAGATTTGAGGATTTTCTATCCTAGATGGAGTTATTCTAGGGAGAAACCAGCTTATAGGGAAATCTATATTATCCAAAAGTGTATTAGCTAGTAATTGAAGATTTGCCTTAGTTGTATCAGTTAACCTTAAAGTTGTTCTGGCTAAAGGTTTGAGAATTCTCGAATTTTGAGAATTGTATAATTTGTATTGGATCCTATAGGTTATTATGACAAGGATGGATCTGGGTACCATATTGTATCCGGATAATTTGATGTTTAAAACTAACATCTTATCCCTATAAATCTATCTAAGACAAATAGAGATATCAGGAAAACAATTGAAATGTATTAGGCCCAGTGATACACTAGTTTCTATGGCTCCTATCAAAGAGTCATCAAAATTTAAATGCCTAACATCTCTAAGACATAGTAAAATAGTAGTATTTAAACCTAATCTAGTCATAGGTTTTGCAGCTCCTTGTACACAGCCAAGATATAGAAAGTTGAATTTTTTATTAAGTTTTGAAACATCTTTTCTAAAAAGAATAACAAATTCTTCCTGCAAAGGATCAATGTTTAAAAAACTTTCTTCAGTTTTCACAATATAGGTTGATCTATTGAAGTAGTTTGAATCAGATGTGTAAAGCTCTTTATTTGGTATTCTAAGCATTTCCCAATCATCAATTTGCTTATTGATATTTTTGAAATCAATTTGTTTTTTAAAAATAGATTTAGAATCATCTTTAAATTTTATTTTTGAAGAAAAGCGAGAGGAAAGATACTGAAACATAATGGTAACAGTAGCAGAGAGTACAAATAAACAAATATAAAAATTTAAACTAATCTCCTGGTCAAATATCACAGCTTTTAGGTATCACAAAATTATAATTGCTAAATGAATTAGATACTAAAATTTCAACATGAATTTTCTTTGGATATAACTCAACCTTGACTTATGATATCCATGGGAGCACAGAGAGACAAGAATTACCCCTTTCTCTTCTCAACTAAAATTGGGAATTACACTCCTTGAAGAATCCATGTTTTCACAGCTAGCTAACAGCATACATCCAGATTTTTTTCATACTCAAATATTAGTATAGACTTCATAAAACAATAGTAATTTCTATTTCATTTGACTATTATGCTGATTGAAATATCTAATCTAATGATTGAAATTTGTTTTAGCTATTTGATAATTATCATTATCAATTAGATTTTGAATCACCAATATCTCATAAATTAGAAATAGAAATATTAGGGATCCAAATAACTATCCATATCCCTTAAATTAAGGGCCACAATTAAATGAATAATTCCAATAATAAGCACTTGTACAAAATTTTAAAACATTTATTTATCTTATAAAAAAATGACCTTAATGAAGAATTACTTAAAACTCACTTATCTGTTGCATTCAAAAGCGAACACGCTCATGAAATAGTTTGTTACTCATCTCATTAAAAAAATAAATAAATAAACTAACTTATTTTAAAATACACTTATTTTAGTAAAGCTCATATGAAAAGCTCTTATTGCATAAGCTCTTGTTGAAGTCATTTATTCAAACAAGGCTTAAGTTTGGTTGTTAAATGAAATAAGTTTAAAAATTTTAGGGAAAATGGGCAAAGCCCTCATTTTAACTTTAGGGTAATTTGATTTTAATCTAAAAAAATTTAAAAACTTAAAATTGAAGGTTTAATCTATAAGCTAAGGGATATTGGAATTAACTTACATTGTCCACCTAATAAAGAGTTTAAATTTGATCCAGAGTTTAAATTTGATCCATTGTCATTGATAAATGTTTTACAATATTAGTGAATAGGAAGATATCATATTATAAAAAATAATAATAATAACTAAGTTTTTTTTTACTAGCAATAAGAAGGTTTTAACAATTTTTAATAACGTGGCAATATAAGAATAGATGATAGCGTAAAACTAATTTAAATTGACAATAAATTAAATTTAAATCCATTAAAAATTCCCATTAATTATATAATTTTGATGTATCCTTTTAAATCTACAATTACAATGTTCTTGTGCATTGGCTTGTCAAATCTTTTTTTTTCAACATAATTTTCTAATTTATTTCTTATATTTATTTAAAAATATTCATATATCCAATTTTTTGTCACTAAATTAAATAACATTTAAATAAGTTAAATTTATTTGAAAAAAAATACCATGATAAGCTTGATAAATATATGATTAGATACAAGGCCAACGGTCCAATAAAATGACCAAAGTAAAAGATCCATTTATCCCTTCAGTCATTTATAAAAGAAAAGATATGAATTTAATTTTATATTAATAAATATTTTATTTTCTCATTTAAATTTTTTCTGACATTAACATCGCAGAGGTTTTAGTAATTTCTAACGTTTAAACTTTTGTGCAGGTGACTTCCAACTATCATATTCAGAAGCTTGGAGTGGTCATCATTTAGCACCGTCTATAATTTGCATACCTATTAAAATCTATTTTCTGCAATTACATCTTAATAATTCTGTTTTAAGTTTTTAAAATTATGATATCTAATACTTTTCGTTATTGAAACTTGATCCCATTTCCACTTACTGTTAATAGAGTGTCATTCGTTTTATTTTTGTTCATTTGCATAATTTAACATTTTGTGATGATATTTTACCATATTATGGTTGATAGCTCCGTTTTGAACAAAGATAACTCACGACTCCATTCAATTCTGAAGATATTCTGTTCTATAGCACATTTTAGCTGGTATCTTCATTTTATTTTTAAAAAATTTATTTATTATATCTTCATTTGAAATTGCATATATATTTTTATTTCATACTTTCTCAATTTTATCTTTTAAAAACAAATTCCATTTACGGATTGCTTGCGTATAATCACTGCATTTATCATACCAATTCGAAGACATCACTCCTTGAATAACTGTTATCCATTGTTCCAGTTGTTTCAAGCAGATTTTAAATAAAATATTATTGTTGATTTTTTTTTTTTTACTTTTATCATAATCTTCATTTTGGACGAATGATAATTTCTTATTTCAAAAAGAATAAAGAATAGAAGGATAATTGTGTTATTATTGTTTTGGATCTTCTTGATTTTGAATTTCCATCCCATGGTATTATGATTTTTTGTTAATTTATTATGATATTGAAATTTTAGTTATGAGATATTTCTCTAATCTATTATAATACTAAAATTTTAGTACTATTGTCTTTTATAATTTAACAAGTAAATCTTTTCTAAATTATAATTGAGTTAGAAGCTATATTTTAAGGAATAAATTTTTTGTTTGTAAAAATACAATATGCCAAATAAACGCTTAGAAATTTAGTAGAACTGTAGAACTAAGAAACTTTCTCAATAATTAAGCAATGCGTATCTATTTATATTTAAATTTATATATATTAAAAAGACAGTGTGTATATTTCTTCAATTAATAAATGTATTTGATAAGATATAAATTAGATGCACCAACAAAAAGGGTTAGAAAAACTTTTTGACAATTAGAATAATAAATATAGGTTAAATTAAACTTTTTATCTTTATACTTTGTTTCAATTTGTAATTCTATCTTTATACTTATTTTTTGTACTTAACTCCTCAATTTTATTTTCATTTATAATTATCTCCCTACCCTTACTAATTTGGGATTTTCATTTGCAACTATTAATGTAATTAAAAGATTTATGGATTTATAAAGTTATATATAACATGACAATGAAAAGAT
Organism: Saraca asoca; assembly: GCA_026873985.1. NCBI lineage: Eukaryota > Viridiplantae > Streptophyta > Magnoliopsida > Fabales > Fabaceae > Saraca > Saraca asoca. The sequence goes on along the minus strand of JANHAO010001863.1, from coordinate 5,613 downwards.
TTATGGATTTATAAAGTTATAAATAACATGACAATGAAAAGACATTCTACATAATGATAAATACTTACAGTTTAAAATAAATATTTAACAAATATGATGAAATCAGATTCATTAAAACTGAAAGTATATATGATTGAAATTATGTATCTTATTCTTTTAAAGGACATTTGGTTCAATATGTGGAATAGAAAGGAAATGAAATCAGATAAAGAAGGATACAGGTAATAGTAATTATTATTTTGTTAGACTATTTGGCTTAGTCAAGAAATGGAATCATACTATTTATAATTCCCTTTCTTATTGTTTAGTTCATCTATGTAAATGAAAAAATAACTAATTATTTTTCCAAAAAATAATTAATTATTAATAACAAAATTATATTAATAACTAAAAAAAGCTGTAATTAAATTATAAAAATTATAATAAAGTTTTAAATCATAAATAATAAAATTTTAATAATTCAATTTATCAATAAATACAATATATATAATAATGATATGATAAGAACATTGAATTTTACTCAATGATCAATTTTCTGTGAAATGTAATGTTAATTGAAGAGAAATGTTAGTACCAACCATTTAAATAGCTCAAAAATTTAATTTATACAAGTAGCACCTACAATAAAGACAAATCAATCAAGTTAAGCACATGCCTCTGTGAAGTTTTGCATATATTATACTATAAATTTGTGTAAAATTCTGCATATACTGCACTATAAATTTGTATAAATGTCTACATATACTGCATCTGCATATAATTAAGCATAAATTGCATTTGCTTATAAAATTTTGCATATACTGCACAAGGCCTATAGTTCAGGGGGCAAACTACACCACGCCTATAGTTTAAGGCAATTCCTTGCATTTTAGGTAAAAGAAAATTAGTATAACAGTAAGCAATCTATGATTAAACTCAAACAATGAAAGAAATTATTTTAGTTTAAGACATTGAAGCACAAAAGAAAGCCTAAGACACTAAATAATGAATGTCATATATCTTAGTTTACTTTACCAAAATCATTTTGAAAAGATATATAAAATCTGAAGTCATAACAAATAGTAGTGTTATAACAAAAGGAAAATTAGTATAATAGCATAGCATTTTTGTGTTATGATTGTGAGTGTCACTACTACTCAAAGTCTAATGTCATAGCAAGTTACATAAGATATAAAAAGGTTTAGATTTGTTATAAACACGTTGCTATTAGGAAGTCATAATGTTAATTAAAGCAATCATAACAAGGCAATTTTTCATATAGACTATCAAGAGACCTTCGTAAGGAAGCAATTTGTTTGCCCAAATTTTCAAGTGATATAAAGTATAAACTTAATGCATCAATAGACCAATGTTAATTTCAGATATCCTTAAGTTGAACTTCACTATTGGACTAATTAATAACACTACAAATGAAATAACAATTTAGAATTTGATCTATGTAACAGGAAAACTCAATGGCAACATGTCTATGAAGAAGTAGGAATTCTTAGTCAACTTGTATTTTCTTGTTTGGTTTATTTGGTTTCTAATGATTGTAATTAATTTAGTGACCAGAGAATTTCTTTCAAAAAATGGACACCTATCATCCAAATTTTGTATTTTCAAAAACTATTTAATAATTTTTGGTTTTCTACCATAAGAAAGATGGAATTATTAGTTTCATGTCAAAGTATTTGACACTTCACTATCATGTAACAATATTTTACATTTTTAATAGTAATTTAGTCTAATAATTATATCTGAACAATGACTGATATTAGCTAGTTTTGAACCTTTTAGTCATTTATTTCCAACCAACTTTGTATTCTTTCATTTTTCTTTTATGAAGTTTTTTTTTTCTACCAATATTAATTGACTGAGCATTTCCTTTTTGCAGCATACATTGCCAAAATGCCAAAACCCAATTTAGGACCATACATTGCGAAAATGCATAAAGGCAAGTTGGCAAGAACACATTTCTAAGATTGGCTGATTCTCCTAATCTTTGCAGCTATCAAAAAGATTCTTGAATTACAAAGAACCTTTTCATCGATATGTTGAAAAAAACATGATGATGGATCTAATGTATCCTTGCAATGAAGATAACATACTCATGTGAGTTATTCCAATATGTATTTGCGTACCAATATACTTAACAAAATTCATTCATCAATTAGTTACGAAAATTAAAACTTTGCATTATCAGAATCCACAAAACTTACTATAATCATGAAAAACAAAATTTCACTCCATTGAGATAATGAAATTCTCAAAGCAAATATACCCAATGATAAAAAAAAAATCAACAAAATCAATAAAAAAACATGTTTCCCATCAACATTATGTTAAATCATCGCAGTTCCAATGCGAACAAATTTAGTTACAAAGGTAGAAACTTGATACAGGAAGTATTATTCATGATAATGATTATTTTCAATGAAAAAGACCATTATCAAACAGGCCGATCATGATTATTTCAAATGAAAAAAATCTAAGAAATAATTACATCAATACCTGTTGGCAGTAAGTAATTGCTTTGATTTGAAGGATGAAGATAGTGGTTGAAAGCTGAAGAATACTCTAACAAAAGAACATTATATGATGCGTCCAAGTCTTTCTTGTGAAGGAGGGCAGCATTGTGAAGGAAAGCCGCAATGTGACAACCTTATGAATGATAGCATAATTTCATGAAAAGAAGGTTTTTTTTTTTTTTGGTTTCCATCAGAAAAGGGAAACAGAATCCTTAAAAGGGTAAGGATTTCAAACGGGTAGAATGGGTGAAGAGCTAGTAATGGTAACAAGTTCCTTTCCATTTGAACCAAACAAAGAGTAAAGAAATCAATTTTTTGATTTCATTACCAACACATTAAAAATCCCTAACCAAATGCCCCTTTAATAATTTTATGGTTGAGGTTATGCATTTTAATTTTAATATCACGATTTAACTATGTAAAGTGATAAATATTTGCCACATTAGACAATTACATACAAATTATAATTTTCTATTTGATTGTGACAAGGAATTAATTACACATGAAATTAAACTTTATGACCTAATTATAAAAAAATAAAATAATGAAATTATAAATTGGAGCGAATTATAAGGTTGAAAAGCTTAATTTAACCATAAAAATAGTTTAAAATAATTTTACAAATAAATAGACTTATTTTAATTAATATAAATTAAATATATGCATTTATATTTTAATTGACATATATATAATTTTGAGTTTGATTTTATTATAAAATATCATATATCTGATGATTTGTATTTTTTTTTTCTTGACATTCCTCATCACTCTTGTTGATCATATCTTACTTTATTATCTTTTTCTTGATTTTATATATTGATGGTATCATTTAATTTTTTTAGTATGATGTAAAGTAAAAAAAAAATTATCATACTTAAATTTATTAAACATTATAAAATAAATTTTAAAAATATTCAAAGTATATTTACATTATTAAGAATGACACAAAAATGTATTCATATATGTTTAAAGTTTAAAAGAAAAAAAACTTAAATTTAAATTATAGTTTAAATTATTTATGTATACAAAGTAACCATGAAATAAAATTATTATATAAATTAATATAAAAATATATAAATTGACAAGATATATACAAATAGATTATTATTTTTTAAAAAACCTGAATATAAAAATATTTACATTATTTCTTTTATGAGCATAAAATGAATTATATTTTTTTTATTTTAATTAGTAAGATTTATATAAATATTTAATTAAAATTCAATTATAAAAATGTTAAGTCAAGAGTATTTTTTTAAAAAGGAATCAATTCTGTCACGTAAAATTCTGCTTTTTTAAAATTCACAAATCGCTAGAAGGAGGGCTTGAACCTCCGACCTTGTGGTTAACAGCCATACGCTCTAACCAACTGAGCTATTCCAGCATTCTTAAGTGTGTTTCTTCTTTTAAATATAATTCTGTTTTTAGACGAATTTTTGATAATGCTACTGATATCCTTGAAACATGGACAACAAATGTGTTCCTTAATGACCGTTGACTTATTTATTAAATTTTAATAGTTGTTTAAGAAATAATAACATATAAGGGGCAAAAAGCTCTCCAAATCAGATTCACTTTTTCTAAAGCAAATAAAAGTAAGACTTGGAATTGTTCATTCTCATTAGTGTGACACTTTGACAATACAAGACTTTAAATAAAAAGTTTAGAAATTTACAATGATTAAAAATGTTAAAAGCAAGATAGTATCATTTGCACTTTGATGTTAAAGGCCTGCGAAAGGGAGTTGAAAATACTAAACACAAATGTTGGACCCATTCATCATATTCTATTAATGTTTTAAATATTGGATTGAGTATTAAATTGAACAAATTATTTTATTTTTTTAATCCATTAAATTAATGGTTTAATCAAATAATGTTATAATTAAAAAATTAAATATATTAAATTATGTTCTATATAAAAAAATAATTAATACATAATATAATTTATAAATTTAAGTTTATGATATATAAGAATTAATAAATATAATAAATAAAAATTATCATAAAATCTATAAGAAGTCAATATTTAATAAAATGTTATAGTTGTTAACCATTTATTTGATATATCTCTAGAAAAATTTATGTTATAAATCAAAAAATACAAAAAAAAATATTTCAGACTTAAAAGTAAAATATAAAAAAGATATAAAAATAAATCAATTAATTTTTGAAAACCAATTTTGATTCTTCCATTGTGATTGATATAATCTAATCTGATTATGAGAATAATTTTATGATCCAATTAAGTAATTACGCATATTGATTTCTAATTTAAACATTCAGTCTGATTTTTGAATAATATTACTTACACTTTCTTATATTTATTTTTTTTACTCTCTTTTTATATCAAGAAAAAATTTTTGATTCAATTTTTTTCTTCTCTCTCTTCATACTATTGAAAGAAAAGTAAGGGAAACGTGAACACTGAGAGAAATGCATATAGTATAACTCTTTTTTATGTGCAATTCGTCAGTTCATGTAAATTGGTCGCGCATAGTCTATTTTCTTTAAGTTTACTCTATAATATTACCTTTAGATCACTACAAGAATTTTACAAAATTCCAACGGAACGAATCCGTTGGAATTTTAGAGAAAATCCGTTGGAAACAAAAATTCCAACGTATTACGTCCGTTGGAAAACCCCTCGTTGAAATTTTTAATTCCAACGGATTTTTTACTCTAACAGAAAATCCAACGGACAAATACCGTTGGAATATCAATTAAGATTTCTCACAGACTTCTAATTCCAACGGAAATTACAACGGGATAATTCCATTGGAGTAAGTATTCCAACGGAATTCACGATCAATATAATCCGTTGAAAAGTTTATTCCAACGGATTAATCCGTTGGAATTTTATTTTATTTTAATTTTTTTCATAATTTAAAAAAAAATTATCAATTGGTGAATATCCGTTGGAACCATTAAAAATAAAAAAAAATTTAATAATTTTTTTTAATTTTATATACTAATCAATTTAATAAAACAGCACATGAAATAAAAAAAACTGTAAACGATAAATAGTATACAATATAAAAAAATGTATATAATAAATAATATTAAAATTTTTTATTGTAACAATATCCATAATAACAAGTAAT
>JANHAO010001862.1:0-31045 GCA_026873985.1 Saraca asoca | reverse complement strand
TGGAATTATCTGGATCCAATCAGCATTCTATAAAGAAAAAGAAATACATTTTGAAACATAAAGAAACAAAATACCAAAAGTATAATTAGTGAATGATAGTAATAATAATAAGCATATATTGTATAAGTTTGTATTTCTGATATTTAGTAAGTTTGGGCCACCATGTGTTTAATTTATTGCTACGTATAGTATATGGCCCATATTACATGTATGTAGATGTACTGTATAAAATGATATAAAATTACTATAACATTTATTGTATCATATTTGTGATGTAGTTCTGGATGCCCAGTGGATTGTTAATGTCTAGCTTAGGCCACTGTATGCATATTTATTATTTGTTAATCAGGTTTTGATGGGCATATAACCCTACTATGTAATAAGGCCTTGAGCCTCGGTGTCCAAATTATAGGGGAAATTCTGTTGAATTTTCAGCAGAAATAATAGTGTAGTTATGGAATAAGATGCATGGTTAGGCTTGTAGGAGCTTTCCTACGGATGGCCTTCTACGCTGGTCACGGATCCGAGAATTGGGTCATGACATTTTTTTCCCTTATTTATAGAAATAGGGGATACAAATATAATTTAATAAATTATAAATCAAGTAATAAATGTGTTGACAATTTGAACTTTTACAAGTCAGCTTTTGCAAACTAATTTCTATGAGTGGGCCCTGCAAGTTGGTGTCTGCAGGTTAGTCCTACAAGTTGATATTGGCTGAGGAAGTGCTAGAACTCTCCTTCAAAACTAAGAGTTGCGAGCTACGAGTTAAAGCTATGAGTTGTCAGCTAGAACTCATCTTTAAAACTGAGATCTGCGAATTAGAGATCTTGCAGGTCTCATTTTTAGCGATCTGAAATTTATACATAAGGTCAACAATGACATGAATGATTTAGACTTTTCACCAATTCGACTTGTCTTTTAGGCTTTTGTCAACTCATTTCACATAATACAAGAAAATACACATAACAATTAGTATTTGTGATGAAAGAGAAAGAAAGAGAAAAAAAAAACACAAAATTATAGATTTTTTGTGTTAATTTTTAAATAAAGTTTATAAAAAAATTGCTCTTATTTTAGGATAACGTCATAAGCAAATATTATTTAGTTTATAAATCATATTTTTCACTTAATAAAAAATATTTAAGGAATATTTCATTTATTTTAAATGAAATATACTTAATTAAAATAAAAATTAGGGATATTAAATTAGAAAAAAAGTTTGTACAGTTTTCACATATTTCAAGACACCTCAACGGATCTTTCTCTCTAAAAATGAATGATAACTTGATCTGACCAAGAACAAATGCTATCCAATTTATTTATTCCGTTTAACACTCGGCTTTGAAGTACCGGCAAGGAGATTTGCTGTGAAACTTCTTATCCCAACATAAAAAACCAGAAAATTAATTATATTTTGTAGAACAACTCAACTGATTGAAGTATGCTATGGGATTGACTAAGTAAAATATATATATATATATATATATATATATATATCAACGTCTTTCTTATCTGTATTTACAATGCCTCCCAATAAGTTATGGTTGGAACAACTCATCTTAACCTTTTTTTTGCCAACTGCGGTTTAGATGTGACTAGTGCTCCAATAATTCTCATTTAATTTCTATGAGGTATGAGGAGATAAACTTATATTAATGAAAATACATGACTTATTGGATTAGCTCGGAACCTTCTTCCTGTTAAGGAAGAATCAATGTACCTAGACTGATAGATTCACGGTGATAATTTCAATTACTGAATCAAGATTTTGTTACAAAGTTTAATTAATATTTGATTTTAAAAATATTAATTTTTATGTTGTTCCTACATCAGATTTACGGATCTCTAAATCAAAACACCTAAGAGGAATAGGTGCCATTAAGGCACCACGCATTATTGCTAACTCGTAGATTGCAGTCTCGTCTTATCATCGTTGAACCATGCTTAAACGACTAAGATCTCGACACTATATCAAATCAAGCACCCCGTTCTTATGGCTTTGCTTGCCAGAGTATATACCTCGACATTGCTGGCCTGAACTAATAGATTCCTGCAGTGGTATTCCATCAGCTAGCGACCACTCAATCCTTGGATAAAGATTGATTTCGTCATGGGAAACAGAGGTCCCCTTCTCCACCAAACTCTTAGGAATTCCGTGATACATATAAAGGAAGGTAAGTCACACCATGCTTCTCGCTCGTAGATTCCCAAATAAAAGCGAGTATGTAAATTACTAAGTCTTCTAACCTCATCCACCTTTATCCCATCCGTTGACCCCTTTTTTACCAATTTGAACAGAATCGCCGATTAAGGAAATATTCTTTCTTTTAAGAATAAAAGCATGTTTTAAAAGGAATTCATCCTAATCTAAATCTCAACTTACTATAAACAAACATTTCCTGCATCACTAAGGGTTCATTTGAGAAAATAGTTTAATTAAACACTTATGTCTATAAGTTTCGATAAACTCTTTTTAATAAGCTTCTTTATGAAACTTATCAAAATAAGTTCAAATGGACTTATTGAAAAGTCATAAGTTATTTTCATAAGTTTAAACAAACACTTAAATTTTTTATCTAAAGTGTTTATATTATAATATAAATTTAAATATAAGTTGTAGATAAACTTTTTTAAACACACCCTAAATGTGTCAACGTTAATTAGGCCGTCATGTCCCCTCACTTGTCTGTTCTCGACTTACCAACCTCAACCCGTGTCAATAACATTAACTATCCTTACTTGTATTTCTCTCACTATAAATATCCCATCATTACTCCACCTAATGGAGACAATACTAGAACACCAATACTTTGTCCAAATTCAAATTCCTCTCATCCTCTAATCATAATCTTATCATTTCCTCATCGTCCCTTTCATCCTCTTTATGAACTGAACGCCATTAAGATGTTATTAAAGACCTCCTTTGATCCCTTTCACTTATCATTAATAACTTTCACCCCTCATCACTTGATCAAATCCTTGACCCTGTCTCTTGGTTGATTCTCGCTGCCCTACTTACTAACCTTTGCCCGAGGTATTCACTTTTTAGCTCATTAAATTACATTTTAAGATTTCATTGTGTGATTATCCTTGCATCTAGAACCCATAACACAAACATATGTAAATCATCTAAATAAACATATAACTTCACTATAGCAAAGTCGATCAAGTATGATAATGTTGGAAGCCAGAAGAAAAATCATGACAATGTTGTGTGCCTAGTGACCCTCAATTTGGTGGTGTGATCTTATAAATTTAAAAAAAAAAAAAAAAAATCTACCGACTAAAAGGTATATAAAATATTTAAGATGATCTATATTTATTTTTTTTAAATGAATGATTAGAGTTTATTCTATCAAAAGATACAATGATATGATATAATCCTTTGATTCATTTAATTGTTGAGAATCTTTTTTTTATCACTTACTTGTCAATTATTTGTAAATATTATCATAAATCCTTAAAAGAACAAGTGAATATTATGATCTCAAAATCGATCCGCCTGTCATCCTTCTAATTTAAAAAAAAAAAATAAAAAATATAATACAATGATAGGGGATATATGGTGCAGGAGTCCTTGATTTATTCCCGCCCTCCCTCCCCAAAATTGGATTTGTATAACTTTCATAAGTTGAATTAACTATAGTAGATGGGGTCCAAGCTTTGGGAACAAAGCTGTAAAAATTAAATGAATATTTGCATGGCCCACAAACGTAATTTTCAGCCTATTCATGCACAGCAGTTGGGCTAATATTCATAGGAGTTTCATGCTCTTTAGGGATCTCCTTGAGCGACTTCTGTTCCCACTTCAAATTTCTAGCGTTTGAGGAACACTGAAAAAACATAAAAAATTTGCACACTCTAGTTTCTTTTTTCAATATTTGCATGAGTAAAATTCCAAAGCATACTTTTGATATGGCAAAAGTATCTTAAAAACTGAAATTTTCTACAATTTTACTTTATAACAATCGTATTTTCTTATATTTATCTACAGTTTATAACATAATCGTAATTGCAACTATAATTTATAACCATAATTATCAATGGACCAAGACTCTAATGTTTAAATTTTCCATCTACCATCTCATACTTTGAAACTGTTTACACTTAAAGAAAGAATTCCTTCCCTTTTTTTTTTGAGCTTTTGTTAATTACTAAATTTCTCTTTCATTTCAAAATTCATTATCTATACTTGGGTTAGTTTGAAACCGGTTTAAAGAAAGAATTCCTTCCCTTGTTTTAAGCTTTTGTTAAATACTAAATTTCTCTTTCATTTCAGAATTCATTATCTATACTTGAGGTTAAATCAGAGACTTTGCCTCTTTACAAGCTCACAACTAATTAGATTAAAAGCAAGGTCGATATCAAAGAGAAATTAAAAATACAAGAGAATTTTGAATTTTGAGTATGTTTCTACGGGAATATGTTTCAATAACAATATGTACATAGAGAAACTATTTATTTGTTACATGATTGTAGAGTAGAGACCACACCATGATCATGCTTGCATCAATGGTTATAAACAATGCGAGAGACAAAGGTGTGCAAGAAGACGAAGTATTGGTCTCTCCTATATTAATTTAAACCATATCAATATTAAATACTCATAATCAAGTAACCACCACCCCATCAACAACAATTAATTATACTAAACATCAATAATCAAAACTTTTAAAAAATAATTAACTCTGAGGTTTATTTTAATTCTAGCTCTAACTCATCTTCCACCTCCTTCCTAATTCTGCAATTTCCACATTATTTTCAAGTCAAACCCATATTTTTTGCCTGAGTCTCCTTTCTTCTAACCCTTCATCCACTCAATGCTTTTTCTGTAACTGGCTTCAAATTCTTCTATGAGGAATCTGTAACTTTTTTCTTTTTCCAGGTCAAAGAAGCATAGGATTGATCAAGGTTCCTTCTTTTTTAATCTGAATCATTAGGATTCTGAAGAGTTTTGACAGTGAAGGTGGAAAAAGGTTGACTTTAATGGAGTTCAGAAGAGATTGTATGGTTGTTGAAGGAAAAAGAAAAGTTAGTTGGCATGGATTCCAGTTTGACAACCCCATGGGGTGACCTTTCTTCAAGATAACGATGGGGAAATTGGATAATTGGATACTAAGACTTGTTTCTCTGTATGTCCTTTGGCTTTTTGTATTTTTCAAATCAGCTTCTGCCAGTGAAGGTTAGTGACTATATATAACTTGTTTTTGATTATTATGCATCAATGATTTATTTTCTTGAATTTTTAGTAGCACTCTTTGTATTGAGTTGATTTATTCAGTTTCATCCACATAATGTTACCCTAGACAATTTTGTAAGAAGCAACATATTTCAGACATATGATCTCAAGGTCTTGCGAGTGATATCTTAATCAGTAATTAAGGAAAATATTTTATTAAACATCATGGAAATACAACTAATAGTTGCAGATTTTTAGTATCTAGATTCTCTTAAACCTATTGAGACTATTCTTGTCTAGTGTTTCTAAAATTGCCTCAAGAGGGAATTAAACTGGTGAAAATGCATGATCTGTTGACATACTGTGCAGATTTCGTGTGCGTAGCATGCTGTGCGGATTCAAATTATACAGATCCAGTGACAAAGATAAATTATACATCAGATTACAGTTGGTTCTCAGACGGAACAAGTTGTAAAAACATCATTGATAATGAGACAAACCATACAGAAATTGAGAAAGCTCGCGAGTTTGAAATAGTCGATGGTAAGAGATGCTACAACTTGCCAACAATTGAGGATAAAGTATATCTATTAAGAGGCAAATTTCCAGTTGACAATACCCTGAGAGAACCTCCATATTCTCTCTTTGATGTTTCAATTGGTGTTACAAAATTCGGATCACTAAGAGCATTCCAGGATGGGGAAATTGAAGGAGTGTTCAGAGCCACCAAAAACTATATAGACTTCTGCTTGGTGAAGAACGAAGGAAATCCTCTTGTTTCAGAGATCGAATTATGGTCATTGCATGAAGAATACCTACAAGGTTTGCCTCCTAGGATCTTGAAGCTTATCAGCCGAATTAATCTGGGGAGCACTGGAGATGATATCAGGTATGTAGTATAACTTTATTTTGATGTAAATTCTACTTTTGGCTGAGGAGAAAATTATATCTTAAGGAGCATTTACAAGACCTGAATTTTTTTTTACCATAAATGCATGACACCCATATAATATTGTTTCCTATGACACCCATATTAATACATACAGAAGATAACTACAATTCGATTTTTTTTTTGGTTATTAAATAGATAAATTATAACTAAAAGTTAGATTATGCATGCTTCCTATGACATAATTATGTTTTATGAAACTTCAATTTGTGGTTGAAAGACTAACCCATTTCACAACCTTTCAGAAATTTCACAATAGAATCACACTTCACTCTACAACCTAAACTGTTAGAAGGTCACACAAATTTATGGTACCACTGCATTCAATATTTTCTTGGTACTGCAATGTGAAAGGGTGTTAGAAATCTTTAGCTGAATCTATGATCATATGATATAACTCAACATAATATTAGGGTATCTTCCAATTTCAGGTACCCCGATGACCAAAGTGACAGAATCTGGAAAGCAAATTCAAGTAAATCAGCCATTTCCATATCATCGAGTGTCAACATATCTGATCATGATGCCAATATGACACCTCCTCTGAAAGTCCTACAAACAGCTCTCACTCATCCTGATCGGTTGGAGTTCATCAACGATGACCTGGACGAGGGGAGTTTCATGTACCGTGTGTTCCTCTATTTCCATGAATTAAATGTCACTTTCAGACCAGGCCAAAGGGTGTTTGACATATATGTCAACGGTGAAATTAAAGAGAGGAGTTTTGATATATTGGCTGTTGGTTCCAACTACAGATACACTCGTCTGAACATTTCAGCAAACGGGGCTCTCAATGTAACATTGATCAAGGCATCTAGTTCTGAGTTTGGACCACTTTGTAATGCTTACGAAATTATGCAGCTTTGGCCATGGATGGAAGAGACCAACCAAACAGACTGTAAGTTAAAATGCCAGTTTTAGCAGAAAAAAAGAAGCACTCTGTTTTCTTACTCAATTCTCTTCAAGTCTTATATATACTTTTTCTTCATTTTAATCCTCAATTTGTCCTTAAACACTCTTTTTCTCTTACACAAGCAAAACTTTTTCTTCCTTCAGCGGAATTGATTTTGAAGGTGAAAGAAGATTTGCTGGTGCAAAACCAAGGTAATAAAGCATTGGACAGTTGGAGTGGAGATCCATGTCTTCCATCCCCCTGGCAAGGTGTAGGATGTGATCATCCTTTAAGTGGTTCTTTTATTATCTCTAAGCTGTAAGTTTTTCAATTTTTCTTTCAAAAATGCTGCAAGTTTACTGCTTGCTAAGCAAGTCATTTTTTTATGTGATTATAAGTTGATCATTTTCTTTTCCATTATGCTTTTCTCTAGGGATCTTTCCTCAAGTGATCTCAAAGGACCAATTCCTCCCAGTGTGACTCAGTTGGCCAACTTAAACATACTGTATTGCTCATAAATCTCCTCTTGTTAAGTACCTAGTGTTTTTCATTTGCATTGTTGGGATTTTGTATTTGATAGTTGCTGCAATTATTTGGTTGTGCAGGAATCTGAGCCACAATAGATTCAATGGAAATATTCCCCCATTTCCATCTTCCTCTTTGCTGACATCAATGTAATCTTCTCAAGCTAAATTATAATATTTGATATATATTACACAGCAGTAATGTTATATGCACTCACTACAATGTGCACATAACTCTCACATTAAAAAAGAATATGTAAATCCCTAAGACTTAATGTCCCTTTCTGACTCTGAGGACTTCATAATACAGCGTTCTTCAAGAAAAAATGAATTCATGTTTTCACTTGCTGTGGCACCAATATCACATATAATTAATTAGCATGTATTAAAATAACATGCAAACTTAACCCCAATGTTTTTTTTTTTTTTGGTTTAATTAATGCTTTGGACATTAGTCGGTGCAGACACACCTTCGTTTTAGTTTAACTTTGGGATATATGCTAGAAAATTTTCCATATGTTGATTGTTTTTACATGCTTTGGTCAGAGACTTAAGCAACAATGAGCTCATGGGATCGCTTCCGGAGTCAATTACCTCACTTACACATCTAAAATCATTGTAGGTTTATTTTTGGCATTCTGCTATAGATAAACAAGGAAGGTCCCTATGGTCAATCTATTTATTATTCTTTTAAAAATAAATCTGCCACACATTTATGTTTTATTTTGTTTCTTTCCAGATATTTTGGCTGCAATAATGATATGAGCAGGGCGGCTCGATCAAATTTGAACAGTTCAGTCAATACAGAGTATGAAGTATTCACTGAGACAATGAAAATTTTAAAATATGAGAGAAAAGGGAACAAAGTTTGATTGCTTTTTGTTGATATTTCAGTTATGGAAAATGCAAGTCTAAAGAATCAGGAATTCAACAACGAATCATCATTGGCACAGTTACTGGTGGATCAATCTTGATTACTTTGGCTGTGGGAATTCTTTTTCTTTGCCATTATAGAGGAAAATTAATTCCCTGGAGAGGATTTAGTGAAAACAAATATCCAATGGCAACAAGTATACTATCTTCTCCAATCTCTGGTTTCCTGAATTTCAATATAATTTGGGTAAACGTCTTATGTTACAAGTCATGACTACGACTTCTTGAATCTTAATGTAACAGGAAAGAAAAAAAAAAAAGATCTCAAAGTATATCCTAAGAAAATATGTTCAAAAAAGCATTAATATAAACCATCCCTAAGAACATAATGTCAACTGTCTAGATCTCATTCTGCACAAGGCAGATGCTGATTTAACGAGTCAGGCTAGATAGTTCTAGTCTCCATTGCATATATTACATTGGGAAGTATATAACATTTCTGAAAAAAAAATGCAGATCTGATTTTCTCCTTGCCCAGCAAAGATGATTTCTTTGTAAAGTCGGTATCTATTCAAGCATTCACTCTGGAATATATAGAGGCAGCCACCGAGAGGTACAAAACATTGATAGGTGAAGGAGGTTTTGGCGCTGTTTACCGGGGAACTCTCAATGATGGTCAGGAAGTGGCGGTGAAGGTCCGCTCAGCCACATCAACTCAGGGAACTCGAGAATTTGAAAATGAGGTATTTAAGGCCTATTTTTTTGCTATATTTATCAAAATCCGCATGACAGCTTTCCAATAACACAACTTACAGTTGCAGATGATACTGCTAAAACAGGTATTTGCATAACTAGGCAAATGCAAACAGTTTCTGTTTTTGTTTCTACTTCCTCAGCTTTTACCTTTAGGAATGATTGAAGAATGCTCTAAATTTTTATCTTTAGCCTGATTAAGTCTATGATCATATTGCAGCTAAACCTGCTTACTGCAATAAGGCATGAGAACTTAGTGCCTCTTCTTGGTTACTGCTGTGAAAATGACCAGCAAATTCTTGTTTATCCTTTCATGTCCAATGGCTCATTGCAAGATAGACTCTATGGTAAATATCTCACAGCTCTTTGGGCTCATATACTTTGATACACAGTATTTTCTAAAAGTTAACTTGACAACAGGGGAAGCAGCAAAGAGAAAAGTATTAGATTGGCCAACCAGACTTTCCATTGCACTCGGAGCTGCTCGAGGCAAGTAAATTACATATTCTATTATTTACTAAGAAACACTTGTAAATCATAGCCACAGAGAGGTACAAAAACTTATCATAGGCAAGTAAATAACACATGGGAACTTGATAAATATCCAAATCATGTGTAAGGCATACACAGATTCAACTGATTTACATCAACAGGGAATAAGAAACAATAGCAAAGTTAGGTGAAATTATAGGCCCCTGGACAGGATTTTGTTGAAACTGGAGCAAGTCATGAAATATAGGTGAATTATAAAATTATTACAAGTTATAGGTCAAGTATAAAATATCAAATAAACTTCTTAGACACGAGGCTTTCTGAAATTGCTTCAAAAGAAAAACTCATATGCTGACCTTAATGACTTCATGGTTTTCCCTACAAGATATTAGTGACTCTTACATCTACAAGTTTTCTCATTGAGCAGGATTGCTATATCTTCACACTTTTGATGGACGTTCAGTTATACATAGGGATGTAAAATCAAGTAATATTCTTCTGGATCATAGCATGTGTGCTAAGGTAGCAGATTTTGGTTTCTCTAAATATGCTCCTCAGGAGGGAGACAGCGCTGCTTCTCTGGAAGTAAGAGGAACAGCAGGATATTTGGACCCTGAGTAAGTATATTTGCTTTAAGGTTCTTGTCTTTATCTGATTATAATAACTGTTTGCTTCTGTCACTATAAGCAAAAACATCATTAACTTGCTAATACACTGTCTTGCATTTGTTCATGTACTAAATAATGCAACTACAAACTCAAAAACTTTTTGACTAAAACCAACTTCTATCCATTTGCAGGTACTATACAACCCAGCAGTTATCTGCAAAGAGCGATGTCTTTAGCTTTGGCGTGGTTCTACTTGAAATTGTCAGTGGTCGTGAACCACTCAACATCCATAGACCACGGAATGAGTGGAGCTTAGTTGAATGGGTATGGTTTCAATCCTAACTTTCCTATATTTAGTGTTGCAACTCTAGAAGGACAACAGTTTCATTCAATCGTACCACAAATTAAGTACTAAAATTAGTTTTTCATATGCATTTTCTATAAACTCTAACATGAGCATCCTCAAAATTCATCCTGTAACACCATATTTTGTCTGGACACAACTACACACCTTATACCTAGTAGTCACTAAAAAAGGCAAACTTTGCATACAGGCTAAACCCTATGTAAGGGAGTCGAAGATTGATGAGATTGTGGATCCGGGCATCAAGGGAGGATACCATGCAGAGGCAATGTGGAGAGTGGTAGAATCAGCTTTGTCATGTGTTGAGCCTTTATCAGCTCATAGACCGAGCATGGCCGACATTGTGCGTGAGTTGGAGGATGCTCTAATCATAGAGAACAATGCATCTGAATACATGAAGTCTATAGAAAGCCTCGGAGGATCGAATCGCTACTCCATTGTCTTAGAGAGAAGGGTTTTGCCACCCACCCCATCTCCAACAGAATCAACCATCACAACCCAAACCTTGTCTCTCCCACAGCCGAGATAGTAAAAATGGGTGAATGGAATTCTTTTGATTTTTTGCTGATAATTACTTTAATTGTACCACATTCTAAATGACACAAGGAGAAAATGGTGATAACTTCTTCTCATTGCACTTTCTTGAGACTCTAGGAACTTTGCAACTAAAGTCTCCTCTAAATGCCCCTTTTTTATTGAGTAAAATGAATAAATTTGAATCCTAAGATGCAAATGAACAACATTGCATATAAATTGGACGCCAAACTAACTCAGTTTACAATGTCTAAACTAATTTAGGTTAAGTCTGACCCGAAATCTCAACGGTTGGGGTTCATTTGTTTTGAGACATATCAAGAATGGCTGTAATGGAACTATAAAATTGTGATTCAATTGTCCTCGATGAGAAAATTTAGTAAGAACTAGTAACATGAAAATTTGGTGGTTGTTTGGTTTCTAATGCATGGACACAGTCTACTGTTAAAAGCAACGCAACTCTTGCATGCATTACACCAGACGACATTGGATAGAAAACCAAACAAGCTTTAAATGGTGAATATTCAAATGAAAGCAAAGCAACTCTCGAATGTATATTTTACTATACTTACGCATTTATATGAAGGCCAAGAGGATTTAAATTGTTTTCATTTTAACCAAAGGAAATCCTTTTCATTTTCGATAATGTTGATTTATATTAAGAATGAGAGGATTTAAAGCTTGCGTATTTTTTGTAGTGCACGAAAGATAGAGTTAGTTTTGGTGCTTCCAAAAGCTATTTCAATAGCTTTTAAATTTCTGTTTGGTGAATGATGACTTGATAAGAAAGTGTAGATTCTTTTCTCATAGTAAAAGATAAGTTAATGTTGATATCTGCTATCTTTGGCAGGAGGAAAACTGAAAGTTTACAAAAGAATTCAAATCAGAATGGATTCCAGTCTTGAAACTTATGCAGGTTTAGGAGAATTCGTACGACAGAACTAGTTTTCTTTTCCTGCATCAAAACATGGCCGATGTAATCAATGAATCACTGATCATAGAGATTTTTTTTTTTTTTTAATATTCCCTTGTATGATTGATTATTATGCAGTATGCAATCAAATTTTACAGTTTGATTTTGATGCGAAGTTACTCTGTTATGCAGTACATTAGGTGCTTCTTCCATGATGATTTACATTTCTTAGTAAGCATCATTAGGGGGTCAAATGGGGCATATCAAAGCAAAACCAGAGGATGAAAGGAAAATTTACAAACACATAGGCTCTTCAGCATTATAAAAGCCACCAAATTTATGACAGATCAAATTATCAAAACAGAGATGGGATTAGCTACCTCTACCTAGACAAAACGTAGAAACATAGTTGCCTTTCATTTTGAGCTTAATGGATATCAACAAAATATGTTATCGACTATTGCTATTTACAGATGAAAGACATCTAGACTATATTCAAATTGAGACCTTCCACTTCTCCTCTTATTAGACGCAAGTACACAGAACAGCCCTCACCATGCTACAACCAAGATGACAAATTTAGGTAGGCCCAATGAAAGATGTGAAGATCAAGTCCTCTACAGATGCTTAATACATATGGCACTGGCAAGACATAATAAACATAACAAGATACTGATTCAGGGCTTAGACTGTAAGATATTGCAAGGGACAAAGTTTTACAGGCAATCTACAAATTAAAGGGAAGTCGGTGTCCTGAACTTTAGCATGTTTCTGAGCCCTATATCAGTAACTAAAGCTCAAAACCCTGAAGAAAGCACATAAACAATATAGTGAAACATACAAGCTGTGTAGCCAAATGATAGCAAAGAAACTTCAACTCAGAAACTGCATTTACATAATAGAGCATTGTTTCACAGGGATACACAATACATTACTATTGACTTGACTTACAAAACAAGAAAACTAATGGCATTCTATGATTATAGGTAGAGAATGCTTACTGGAAAGCCGCATTACAACAACATGATCCAGGTAAACATCACGTAGAAAAAAGAGAAGGGTTGGCTGATGCAGTGGCTACTTGAACTTCAAGAAGTTCTAATCTACGCTCCAATACATCAAGCTTCTCATTCAACGATGCCAATTTGCTCTTTGTTGTAGCCTCTGAATGATCAAAACTCAAGTAAATAAGAGTATGACATTAATAAACAGCACCTAGAAATGAAAATTATCACAAATATTGATATAAAACTGACCATCAAAACAAAAGGAAAAAAAAAAAATCAGATCTTTAAATGTTTACTGACGCAAGGTTAATCAAACAGGTATGCACCAATGTCTAATCAGATTTTCAGATTACACTGAATTAATGCTTGATAAATAGCAATATTTTCGACTGAGCTCAAATCAGTGCGTATCAGGAACTGATTATAGTAAGAATCCGTTATTTAATCAACAAGATACAGCTAATTTCTACTGAAGCAAAGGACTAGCTCCCAAATAATCCCATTAACAAACAAGGACTCCCACAAACTCAGATCTTTGGAGAACAATATTTAACTAACAACTTTTAAAATCAATTGAGTAAAAATGACCACATGCTTCAAAAGCTTAATTTGAATCACTATAGCAGCTGGCAAATAGCCAAGTAATGCAATTGTAAAGACCCAGAAACTCGATGTTGTGATAAACAAAAAGAGAGAATGGAAGGAATTGGGATACCAAATTGGACGAGGAAGTCGAAGAGACGACGAACATTGAGAGAAATGTGAGAGATGAATTCACGGTTCTCCCAATCAGCCTGCACTGCTATTCCCACGTTTACTGCGTTCGTAATTCCACCTGCGCGAGCCATCTTCTCCAAACAAGCAGAGAGATGGAACTCCACCAATGGGTTTGAGATCTAACAACAACAAGTTGCTAGATTGCAGAGTAGAGAGGGAAGATGTGATAGTTAATGGGTCTTGGCTTATGATGCTTCTAGTAGAGGCTGAGATTTGTTTTTCCAGCGCTTTCTTGTTCTCTGCTGTCAATATTATATATCTTTTAAAAAAAATTAAAAATACAGCGAGTCTTTCAGTTGGGAACATTATTAATATAAAAGTCATTTTTTAGGATTTGTTTATTTTTAATATATTTTTATTCTATTTGTAATTATCTTATTTTGACCATATGATTTCTTAAATCTTAAAACATATCTATCGTTTTATACATTAAAATAATTAGTTAATTATGTTATATTAATATGAATTAACTAATCAATTAAATTTAAAAATAAATAAGCATTTTTAAATGATAAATAGTAGTATAAGACTTCCAAAATAATCTTCTAGTTATATACCACGAAATTCAGTATTTTTTTTTTCTATATTTGTGAGAAATGATGAAAATTTTGATGTATTAAAATTAAAATGAGGTCAACAATGGCAAGTGAGTACTTGCCCCCACCACCTGACAAAGAATAGGGAAAATGTGGAAGGATTAACATTTGGGGTTGACTTGACACTTTTTAATAAAATGGTTAATCAATTTCAATTATCAGAAAGAAGATGCCACAAATCCATTGCCCTTGGTAATTGTTTGTGTCTTCTACAAGCAATATTTATAGCAAGGGTTTGTTTGGCTTCTTAGGGATACAAATGTATTACTGAACTTCTATCATGTTTTGCTAATTAAGAAACCAAACACAATCTTTTGGTTTTGGGATATTTTTTTTTATTAAAAGAAGAATGAAATCCAGCTCAACACATTTTCATTAATCATATTTGATTATTTTAGACAAATTTCATTTAATTAGGAGGTATTCCCACCGAACCTCAACTAATGAGGGATCCACCACTTAAGCAAGACGTGAAGGCACAGTATCTAAGTCGTTTGAATGTAGTTTTCAAAATTAAATACCATTATTTTATGCATGTTGGTGAGGAAGAAAACCATCGAAATGGAGCAATTACAATAAATTTTTGCCTATGTCCTATTTTAATGTCATATCTGGTAAAATCCCAAACATATGTCATAAAACTTTGTTGAATGTTTTACGATGTAGTTAATTATTTGATGACTTCAAGTTGCAACATCTTGGTAGGACAAAATAATGTCGTAGCACTATGGTAACAGTAAAAATCTGTGATACTTCCTTCAACAATTCTAAGTTCTGTATTGTGTATAGAATCCTCAATCCTTGGCTTGGACGAGACAAAGAACTGAAATACTAGTCTGTTTTGTGACCCTCACACAAATGGGCATGGCAAGATAGATAACGAGTCATCTGTCTACCAAATCCCACACGCTGATGAACAACTCTATGCAGAAGCTGAAACTTGTAATAGGCCATTGTGCCTGAGCAATGCATCTGGTGTTGGCTCTCGCCCACGGAACGCCACAAACACCTGCATGCAGCACCGTGTTTTCCAGATATCAGCTAATCATCGAAAAGCTTCCTCCACAAAGGATAGCCGTAGATTCATTATGTTTTTTGGAAATTTTTATATCAGCAGATTGTACAAGGCCAAGAAAGTAATTAGGCAGGGTTTAGATGTATTTTCTAACCTCTAACGGCGCCTTGCCACCTCCAAGAGCAAGAATAGTCTCTCGGAACCTGTTCCCTGTTTCTTTAACAGCCTGCATAAAGGCATTACAATAATAATCAAACATGTGAGAAGCTGTAAAGGATAAAAATATTCTAACACAACTAGTGTCAGAATTGAAGTAAACAAAGGCACAGACACAATTCAATCAGGTACCAAATAATTCAGGAAACAGTTACCGAATTTGCAGAGTCACCAAGAGAAAACTAAGACTGAGAGAATAGGGTGAGAAAGTTAGTTATAGAATTTATCATACATATCACAGCCAAAAAGCCTCACTTTTCAGAGAGAAAATTAACCTCCTTTCTTTTGTCAGCATAGGAAAACAAGGAAAGCTTGACCCTTGAGAGTGCCAAGTACCAATTTCATAACTGTCCGTGTGAGTGAATACACATATGGCTGAGCAGGAAACTTACTTTTATTGTTGCCAATTTATAAATCAAAATTTCAGGTTTACCAACTGTAATATCATTAAACTGGGATGACCCTTTTCTATGACAGAATGAAGCATTATGACACATGGGCATAACTAAATCTTCTGATGTTACAACAAGGTGCCACAATTCAACCATAACTTCAATTAAACAAATCAATGGTGATATGGCAGGTTTAGAATATTCAATCGCAAGCTTAAGCTTGTAAAACAATAAAGCCAATTTTTATCGATAATACCTTGCCATCATCCAATCCAGCATCCTCAAATGCAGAGAAAGCATCAGCGGACAATACCTCGGCCCACTGCATAATCAACAAATCCACAGTAAGATATTCTTTTCTTAGCTGTATGTGTGGTTTTATTTTATATGTGCGTGTGGGGGGTTCTATTAAGGGGAAGAGGGAAAGTAGAAGAAGAGAACTGCACCATATAGTATGTAGCCTAGCCAAAGAAACCCTCACAATTTCCGAAAGATGGATCAATAATAAAGGTTAAATTGCACTTTGGGTTCCTATAATTTTAAATTATTTCTAATTAGATCCTTACCGTCAAAATTCCATTAATTCTTAATGATGTGACAAATGGTTTGTTGATTAGATTTACTAAAATTTAAAATTGGGTTCCTATAGTTTTAATTTTAAATAATTTCTAATTAGGTCCTTACCATTCATTTCATTTCATTTATATTTTTTTATCCTTTTTATCTTTTCTTCCCTTCCCAAATTAATTGTAGTGTATATAGAACTCTATTTTCATTACACTAGATATGTAATGTCTATTAAGTGAACCTCAGTTTTAATAACTGAAAATCTAAAATTTGTCTTTAGTTATTGTACTTAATTTATGTAAACTACATACACTTATAAACTTAATTTTTGTAAATTAAGTACATCGTAATGTATTTTATTCAATAATAAATTAAAACCAGAATTGTAGTTAAATTCTAAATTAATAATAAATTAAAACTGGTGTCATAGTTTTATTTACATTCAAAATTTTTATAACCACACATTCTTTTTTTTTTTCCTTTCTTTTTCTATTTTAGTAATTACTATGAAAAAAAATATTTATTTGTTTCTAATGTTTTAACTTATTAAACTATTTTAATAACCATTATGAATAAATAAATAAATAAATTCTTTTTCCATTGATGTTTTATAATAATTACTAAAACTAATAACCATAAAACTATTTATTTTACATAATAATTACTAAAATAATTTAATAATTTAAAACTTTAGAAACAAATTTTTTTTTTTCATAATAATTACTAAAAGAAATGTATTCTTTTTCTTATTTGAAGATTTCAAATTCGAAATTTATGTTTTTAATGCTTTGACTTATTAAACTATTTTAGTAATTATTACAAAAAGTAAATAAAATTTATTTTTGTTTAAATATTTTGATGTGCCATTTATTAAACTACAATTTTAATAATAACTATTTTAAAAATAAATGAATTATTATTAATTGTTGTTTTAAACGTTTGAAGTATTTTTTATTTACTAAATAATCATTTAATTTACTTTACGATCCAATCTACGTCTAAAGTTTTATTAATTTTTGTTAAAATTTTATTTAATTAAATTTTAGAATTAATGAAAACATATTTAAAATTCTATTATACTGGTGTATTAAGTATATCTTAGTTTTAATGACAAAAAATCTAAAATTTATTGTTAATTATTATAATTTATTCATGAAATAAATGCTAAGGATCCAATTAGAAATTATTTTAAACTATAGTGACCCAATTTCAAATTTTAGTTAGCTCAATCAGCAAACCATTGACCAAGTCAATAAAAATTAAAGGAAGCCTGAAGGTAGAGACCCAATTAGAAACCATTTTAAACTATAAAAAACAATTCTAAATTTTATAATTACAAGTACCCATTTCGACCCAAAAAAAAAATTTATAGGGACGCAGAGGGCAAAATATTCAATAATAAATCATAATGAAATATACCTTGTAACTGTAATACCCAGCTGCGTATCCACCTAAAATTGTGAAACCCAAAACAAATTTTAGGTTAGGTCTTGGCAAGAGACTCGAGGAGAAAGCATAGATTGCTCACAAAGTAATAACACTATAAAGAGAAGGAGCAAACCTGCAAATATGTGGCTAAAACTACAAAGAAACCTATCCTCTGGAAAGGCAGGAAGAACTTGAGTTCGCTCACAAACTCTCTGATCAACATCATATATGGATTCTGGACCACCTGGAACATATTTTGTATGGAGCTCCAAATCTACAGTTGCAAATCTTATCTGCAAATTATATTATTGTGAATAAAGATCAGAAGACATGTCATGTACTTCAAGAAACAGGTGATGTAACAGAAGATCAGAATCAGCACAAGAATTAGGTATATCTTGATACAACAGTAACAGACACAAATTTCAAGTGATAATGCAGAAAGAAATAATCAACCAATACATGTACTAACCTGTCGAAGACTTAGAGAGCCAGCACGGAAGGTCCTTGCAGCAACAAGCTTCTTATATACATCTTCAGGGAGACTCTCCCCAGTTTCAAAGTGCTTCGCAATGCCCATTAAAGTCTCTCTAAAACAGTAACACAAATATGAATAAACCGGGTGTTTCTTTAGAAATTAATCATTTGGGAGGTAATTAATATACAATGGAGAAACAACAGTAGATTAAGCTAAAGATAATATATATTTGCTACACATGACCACATGTATAAATAAAGAGGTAAAATTGATCACATCACTAGCAACTACAAATCAACAACCTGCTGATTTCCCATCCCCGAAAAAGATGAAAGGAGAAAGAAAGTCAATACAGAAGCAAAGACCATGCACTGCAAAGGCCTCAACTGAATAAATAGTTCGCAAGCAAAACGAATTTTCCAAAAGGTGCAGAAAGATCATCAGTAAGATTCACTTCAATCAAAACAAGGCCGGAGCAAATAGTTACACTTAGGATAACACACAAAGATCACTCTTTACTTTGGTTAAAAGAAAAGAAACAGTTACAGGAACATCTATGTAAGACATAGATATAATATGAAAAATCATATGAAGCTATACGGATAATTACCTATGGTAACACCAGTTTTCCATGAATTGAGAAGGCAATTCAACAGCATCCCACTCTATCCCTCGTATACCAGCAACCAAACCTTCATCTTGCTTAGTGAGCATATGTTGAAGTGCATGCCCAAACTCATGGAAGACAGTCTCAACCTGAGAAAAACAGGAAATATAGAACAATTATTTAGGAACACATAATAATACATAAAAATACAGCTCATTCTACATAATGGATTTCACGGCACTGTATTGTATCCTGCCAATAAATTATGCATTAATGACCAAAGAATTTATTAGTCAGTGGTACCTGTATCCAAGAGTTAATAGTTTAATCACTGGCAGAAAAACAAGAGAAGCAATGATTGTTTGCTAGAGGCAATTATCTCATTCTGGAGATCCTAGACTGACAAACTATACAATTTTCTAGAATGTCAAGTAAAAGCCCTGTGGATAACTGTTTTCACTTATAAACAAGAAACAAGAGCTTCCTAAGTCACACTGTCCAGCAATGAGATTAAAGCATAATGTTTTGAACTCCAGTCATCCTAAAAAGGGCCCTTGATTTGAGATATGAGCAAGAGTACAGAATAAGTTAATTGGAAAATATTGAGAAGACAAATACATGCATTCAAATTTTTAGACCAAATATAATTTCTTTAAACCAAATATTGAACTCCAGAAATCTATTATTCTATTAAGTAATAAGATATGCCCACACCACATGACACAAGCTTTAATCCAGTCAACCCTTTCACTCAGTCTAAAATTTAGAAAGTACATAAATAACAGACATTATGAGTGGAAATCAGCATTTACTTCAAAAGCTGCAACATTATGATTGCACTTGTAACAATGAAATAGAACAACTGAAACTGAGAATACCTCCCGGAATGTCATTAGACTTGGCTTGTTCCCAACTGGTGGTGTCTGATTGCACACCATGTGGGCAACAGGCAACCGTGCAGAGGTACCATTACGTGATAATACACGACTACGAGCAACCACTTCATCCATCCAAGCACCTTGTCTTTTTTCAGAAGGACGACTATAAGGATCAAAGTAAAAATATGCAATAGGGCTGCCTGAAGAATCTTTAACACAAAAGAATCTAACATCATCATTCCAAACCTGAACAAGAATAGCCAGGTGCCAGTAAGTTTAAAATAGATGTTCCCCACTACAAGGACCAGAACTGAACTCGAACAGACTTTAATTAAATTATAATACCGAAGCTAGACCATCAGCTGGTTCAATGTGAATGTCAAACAGCATCTTTGCAAGGTTAAAGAGTCCATCGATAACCTTTGGCAGGGAGAAATATGGGCGCAATTCTTCCTATATGACACAGCAGCAGAAGAAAAATAATCTATGAGAAGAGAGAGGAAGAAACTCCTAAATATGGCTGACATAAATAAATTAACAGAGATTCTCATTACTGCCGAAGCTGATACCTTTTAGAATTTGCAAATGCAAAAGATATAGCAAAATATGATATCAGTAATTTTGCATTAATACAGTACTTAGAAAGGAATAATTTCCTTACAATTATTCAAAACTTAGTTTTGTCTATCATTTATTCAACCTCCTTATCATTATATAAAACTTGGTTTTGTCTGCCAGACTACCAGTTATCAGTCAAAATCAGAACATTGTGTCTTCAAAAAGTTACTTTTGAGAGAAAAAGAAAAAAGAAGGGAGAGGGGGAGAGAGAAACCTCGTTGATGTCAAATTTGGACTCACGGAGCCTCTCACTCCAAAAGCTAATGTCCCAATGTGTCAAATCATCGGCTTCCAAAGCCCCTTGACTTTTGGAGAATTTCTTAAGGTCGTCCATATCTACTAGGAAAACAGATATGACAGTGAGTCTATCATGATCAGATCAATGGAAGATACTAAAATAATAAGATGGGTAGAAAGAGGCAACATTTTTAAAAGACTATCACACACAGAGTCTACAAAATTTCTAGAATTATTAAGTTTCTCGAATTCTTCCATAAACACATATTTTCCTGCCATTTTGGAATCTGCCGTGACTTTCTTGTCCACATATATAACTTTTTTAAAAAAAAAAGACATAGGAAGGCTCAGTCATCAACTCATAGAACTCTATTAAATGAAGGAAGATGGGAAAAAATCACATGCAAATTACAGTATATTGCAAACATTAAATCAGAAATCGAAATGATAAGCTACCTTGAACTGCAGCATCCCAGGAAGTTCCACGGAGCTTTTCTAGAAGTTCTTCTGCTTTATCAACAGTAGCCATTTTGGTTGCCATGCTTACCTGACAAATTGTATGTCAGCAACCTACTAAAGAACTGTATCTCAGTACATTAGAATCATACCTCCGCATAGTTATTGTAGTTGAGAAGTTTGGCCTTTTCCTGCCTAAGCTTTAGAATTTGGTCAATTATTTCTGTATTATCCATATCTCCACTAGATGCACGTGTTACATATGCACGGTAGACTTCCTCACGCAAAGAACGGTTACAAGCATGTTGCATAACAGCAATAAAACTTGGAGCATCCAATGTAATCATCCAGGGCCCATTCTCAGCAGTAGCATTTTCATATCCCTGAATGCAAAGTGAAATGATCAAGCCTCAATGAAACAACTGAAAAAGAAGGAATTATAAATAAAAATGTTTAAAGAAATATTTCAACTTTAAATACCTTGGACACCGCAGTTTGTGCAGCCAATCCAAGAGCAGTAGCAGGTAATCCTTCAATCTCCATTTTATCTGTGATTAACTTTTCAAACTTCTTTGTTGCATCGAGAACATTCTCCCCAAATTTTTGTGATAACCTTTCCAGCTCCTGTGGATAAAATCATAATGCAAATCAACAAGAAAAGACCATTACACAAGTAATACAGAAAGCATTAGCTTTTAAACCACCAAGGCAATCACTTCATTTCTAGGATGCGCTCTGTGTTATATAAAGAGCACACCTGTTCAATTTTGTTGAACTGCTCTCTTTCATCATCTTCAAGAGAGACACCATTAAGTACCGCCTCCTTTATTTGAGCTGCAAAGGCACAAGTAAAATTTCCCCTTAGTATAGGTGAGATGACATAAGTTCAATACAACATATCTTTTTAAAGATAGAGTAAAACAGAAATGGAACACTTTTTATTTTAATTCAGCATCCATATTCAATGGATATATCTAAGTTACTAACTTTCAACTATACGTTTGCAAGCATCACTCAGTGTCTGCCAATCAGGAGACTCTCGAATGGCCTTGAATGCATTATAGATAGGTTTGCTTTGCCCTAATCTAAGCTGAAACTTAACCTTTTCTGCCTGCAAACCAAAAATAAGAATTTTAAGCATAACAGCACCAGGACACTCATTTCTCTTAACAGAAATAAACAACATAATTAGTGTATTATCAAAATCCTAAAAGAAATAACTGATGTTGGCCAAAACTGAGTAGAAGTGTTCAAGCGCTCACATGATAAACCAACCAGTAGAATAGGATATAAGAAAACTGAACAACATCTTGTCAAATTGATAGCACTCGAATTTTATGAGTGCAGCAAATGAACGAATTCCCATAAAGCTTTGCATTTTTGCAAAATACAAGGGAACCAATTATATAATTTGGCACTTCGACCATAGATTTCGCATGTCCTGAGAAAATATATGCGCTTACAACTAACAAACACGCAAAATTACCTGAACATCTTCAATGGCAGCACGGAGCTCAGCATTATCCTTAACAGATTTAAGATGATTCACAATCCCCCAAACAACAGACAACCTGTCAACAATCTTCTCCAATGGTTCGACCAACTTTGGCCACGAGGGCTCCACCGTACGCTCCAATTCCACCAAATCACCTTCCTACAAACCCGATTAACACGTATCATGAATTCATTCAAACACCAATGAAAAAAAGCCCGCAAGTTTCATTTCATCATCCCAAACCCAACAAGCAATCAACGTAACAAAAATCCAGCAGGAAGAGGAAACTAAACAATGAAAAATTAAAGCTTTCAGACCAGATTCTTCAAAAGGGCGCGAATCCCAGGCCGGACATGTTTGGCTTCAACAGCATCAAAAGGCGGAAATTCAAAGTCTTGGAGAAGTGGGTTTCCTTCAATGTTCCCATCCATTGGAGTGGCTGCCATTGACGATGCAGACAGAGAAGAGCAAGTGAAAGTGTAAGAGTGAGAGAATGGAAGAGGTGTGGTGGACTTGTGAAGGATGTCGAGGCAGAAAGAGAAGGAAGAAGACCAAAGGGGACAAAGACGGGATTTGGGGAATTTGTTGGGGTGAAAATTGGAACGAGGAGTATGTCTTAGAACTGAGGGAATGGAACGAGAAAGGGTAAAGCGAGTAGCCATGACGATGTTGAGTATAAGGAGGACACTTACGAGATCTTTGTTCCTCATTTTGAACGGTGTCGAGATTTACTATGGGTTTTTCTGAGGTCCACGTGGTCGGGGGTTGAGGATATTAAGGATCGAAGAAATCCACTACTCTCACTGCCATCATTTTGATGCATGAAATAATTCATTGTGTAATATAAGAAATTTCTATGGTACAAATCTCCCATTATACAACATGATCTACTATATTTTGATTTTGACACGTGTATCAAGATTTAAACTTTAACTTGCAGAGAGAGAGAGGAAGTAACCGGAAAAGTATTAGCTATCTGGTGTCTTGGACATTTCATCAAATGGTTTATAGACATCTCAAAGTAAACAGGCGGATGAACTCAAAATGTAGATTCAAACAAGATCGAAATCAAACATATGGAGACTGAGGCAAGTAACAGAGGAAAACAAAAATGTAGAAAGCATGAGGCAGACAAAGATTTTAAAGAATACAAACTTCATTTTTAAAATTTAGAAAAGCTGTACAATAGATTTAAAAAAAAAAAAAAAAGTGATGAGAACATAAAGTTATACAATCAGATCAAAAATGAAAACTAATGAGAATATACAGAAAAAATCTCACTGCAACTTCACTATAATTCGTCTCTTTGAATTCACAAAGAAGAACCTAGAAAACCTCTAAATAAAATAGCTTCGAAATGGTGCTCAAACTTCATCACAGGTCTCTATACTCTTATCTCAAAAGGTTTTAAAATTTTCCAAGCAACAATTAATACAGTAAAACAGTGCAAACATATTGGGTTGGGGGTGGTAACAGATAGAATTTAACTCCTCGTCCATTAATCCTTATATCAAGGCATTTTTCTTTATTTTGTTAAAATTGATTAGAATTTCTCTCAAAAATGCTTAGAAGATGACGTATATTCTCACTTTAGAAATCACAAAGGAATGGAGGTGGACAAAGATGACTTAATAAAAGAGTTTAATCTTTACTAGGAGTTATTGGCAAATAAGGAGGACATTTAAATAAAAGAAAAAACTTAACTCATCAATTGACAAGTTACTTTAAATTATGGATTGAAATCTTGTGAGTATAAAATCAATGACTCTGATTTATGTTGTATGTGATACACTAAAAAAAAAGTATTTTTATCATAGAATTCTTCATAATATAAACATTGATTTGTTATATATTTGTATCAATCATTGCTACTATTGTACCCATGATTTTAAATTACAATTTACAATCATAATATTGCACAAAACAATATGACAATCACATATTTCTATCTAACTAAATTATCTTTTTAATATTATAATAGTTATAACACTCATTCTTATCCCTTCATCAATAAGAAGACAAATAATGTTGACGTTGAAATCTGGTTCTGATCCAAACTCCAGTCAATGGGGGATTCTTTAGGGATCTCAAGCTGTTAACTGGTTCTAAGACAGGAAATCGGCAAAACAAGCAAGAAAGGAAGGAAGAGTAGTAGGAGAACACAAGATTTTTAACGTGGTTCAGCCAAATCCAGACAGAACCAAACCCTACGTTCACGGTAGTGTATTGATCTAAGAATATTTTTACAGAGTTTCAGTATACAGGTGTCTCTCTCTTTAATGTTCATTTCCTTCCTTTATTTATAGAGGAGGGGAGATTACAATTGTAATTGTACATGTAGCAAATCTATTACATCAGGTATTTAATATACAAGACAGGATAGATAGACTAAATCCTATAATTCGGCTACTGTAAATTGCCTCCTGCAGGTGGGCCCCGTGTGTCCACTGGGCAGAATATGAATTGATCTTCTGTCTAACGAGCTCTCAGGTCGCTAGTCGCGCTTCACTAGCTAGATCATTTGATCTGGGGAAGTGCCCGTCTTCGAAATGGCGAGGCCGGGTTGGTTCTATCAGGAACAAGTTCGAGCTGAGAAGGTCACTTTGCGATGCAAACTGAAGGCGTAGCGATCTGAGTATTCTTCGAGCAGGGTCTTGGCCGTGCTCGGGCTGTTCGCAAGTCCATCAAGAACAATCCGACTTTCACATATAACAAGTAAAAAGAATTTTTAATTTTCTTTTTATTTCTTTTTTTCCTTTCTCATTTCAATTCAAATCATAAATTTTCTTTTAATTCAAAATATCTTCTCTTTTATCCATTGATTTATATATAAGTAAATAATTATATTTTTATAGAAATAAAATATTTATCAATATATTATTAGTAATACCTATGTTTAATTTGCTGGATAATGTCTATCTAAAAATTATCACTATTTAAATTTGCACATTATGTTTAATTATTAAATACTAAATTTGATATTTCATAATTTTTCTTTTTAAAATTTTTGTTGCTTTTGAGTACTTGTCACAATTTCAATTATTAATTTAAAGAATTTATAAAACTTTATAAAAAATATTTCTAAAATATATAGTTTCTTCAAAATAATATATTAGTTATGATATCTACATATAAATATAGATAAGAAAATAATTTGAAGGTATGCATGAACTCTTATTAATTAAATTTTCTAACATTAAGTAGTTAATTTAAATTTTAAATAAAATAATAAATTCACCTTAGTATTAATATATTAATAAAATATTTTCAAAAGAAGAAAAATTCAAATGATAAATTTAACTAATTTAAAATATTAATATAACAACTTTACTAAATTAAAAAAATATAGTATATCCTCACAATCAACATAAATATAATTGTACTAATTATATAGTTATTTAATAGGTAAAAATATGATGATGGTTTGCCTATATTTGAATACAATATAATTATAATTTATAATTTAAATTCATATTATTAATTACTATCAAATAAAATTAATCAAACAATGCATGAGTTATAAGCTAGTATTCACATGATACCCATGTATAGCACGAGTTTATGCTAGTTGTTACAATATAATTTAGATTACTCTATTGCTTTCTATAATTTTACTCAATTTTTAATTAGGTCTTTGTAGTCTAAAAGTTTTAAACTGAATCCCTATACTTATTTTTCATTTTTAATTAGATACTTGTTGTCATTTTCTTATTAGATTTTGCTAATAATTAGCCTATATAGACAATAATTTATTAGTGGTAACAAAGTACGTTAACAAGATGGATGGAGAGATGGTTGCTGGAGAAATAACTGCGAGAAGGAAGGTTGTCACAATAGAGGAAACTAACCTCCTTCATCAGAGCACTAAAAAAAAATAAACAAGGACAAAAAGCTTATACTAGAGAACAGGTAGGACTAATCTTTTATGATGATGAAGCGCTATAAGAGTGTGAGGCTAATTTGGGAAAAAGAGGAAAGTCTTATAAGGAATCCCTTATAGAGGGTTCTATGGAGAATGGTGTGAATGATCAAAACAGTGAGGATAGCTCAGATGGGGAAGAAGATTTTAGTGGTTTTTTCATTATTGAAGGAGTGAATGGAGAACGACCTTATCCAAAGTTTGTGAGCCTTGGAGAAAGACTTTGATCATTAAGCTACTGGGGATGAGGATTGGGTTTCATTCTCTAAGAACTAAGCTTTGTTAGTTATAGGTTAGGAAAGGTATTACGGAGATAATTGATTTGATAAATGATTATCATTTAGTGAAATTTAGTGCCTTTTGAAGGTCTCAAAATAACAAATCTTGCTTTATTTATGTTTGTAAAAATACTCTTTTGTTGCGAAGATCAGATTCTTGTTGCACAAGATTTTTCAATAAAAATTTCTATTGGAAGATAAAGATAATATTGAAGTTACTGGTAGAATTAAGAATTCAATTAGCTATTGATCAAGTTAAACAGCTCAGCAATTAACACAATTACTATGACTTTAAGAATGTAGTAAATCAGAATTATATCAGAATTTAGATATGCACTGAGATCGGAATTGTAGTTATGCAACAGAATATTAAAATATCATAATGCAGTAAAGAAAGGTACAGAAAGATAAATCAAGAATACAAATTTTTAAAGTAGTTGAACTTCATCTGAAATCACAGATGAAGTTTACATTCACTAAATCAATCTTCAATCAGATGATCTCTTTTATTACTATAACAGGATTTTAACTGAGCTCTTGAATAGTCAGTTTACAACAAGATTTACACTGAGCTCTTGTAAAACTTATAGATATACTAACACTACACCTTCAGCTTAATTGTATCAACCTTAAAACTAATAGAAGATGCAAGGAAAGATCAACCTTTTCCTTGTATCTCCAGTTCTTGATTAATCTCAAAAACCTAAAAACAAACCAAAATTGGATAGAAGAAAATAATATCACAATTGAGATGAAAATCTTAATCAATCAACTGTGTAATTTTTATTAGATTTGATCCATGCTTTTAATTAAATGTGATTTTGAGAGGCTAAGTTAGATCAAATGAAGCACAAGAATTCTCTTTGGTCTTTACGTTCAAAGTGATAAAGATCTGATATGAAATTCTATGTTAAAATAAGAGTAAGAGGGTATTTATAGCTGTTGTAATTAATATTTAAAAAATAACTAATTTTTAGTCCTTGAATCGATTCATGAATCAATTTGTAGTAGTTATAACTAACTAATTAATTTGTGAATTGATTCAGTTTATGAAGATTATGAAAAAATTCATGACCGAAACAATGCATGAATCGATTTACCCTCTATGTAAAAAGATTATAAATCGATTGCTTAATCGATTCAGAATGTCTTCAAATGTTTCGATAAAAATATTTTCAAAAACTTTTCTTCATGAATCGATTCGAGTACATTCTACAAGATTTCTTCTATGAATCAATTCGTGAATCGATTTATAAAGTAAAAAATAATTTTTTATAAAAATTTAACTTGTGAAAATGCATAGAAAATATAGTTAGAAAATATTTGTTTTCATCTCATTTTATTTGATTTATTTCTGCCTCAAATTACCTATTTTAGAAAATTACTAAAACTGATTAGATTACTCTTACAAAAGATTCTATAAAAATCAATAAATCCTAAAACTAGGTTGGATCTCTTGATGAGTGTCACTTGATCAACTTTAAGTTTGCAAAATAAACAAATACTTAAATCAAATAGTTAGATCGTGACATCAAATAAAATTATTTTTCAATATTAAAACTGAAGAATATATGCTAACAAGGCTAACACCTTCCAGGACTACGAATCTGCTCTTGCAAGGGGCCCTTAGTTATTATACGATTAGTACTTGACTGTGAGGCCACGAGAATCAAATTTTGATTTGAATGAACATGAGTTAGAAAAGGCTACATTTGGATTCAATTAGCTGGGTTTCTATATGCCTATAAGATAACAAGTTTTTTCACTTTTTAAGGGAATAAGGTTGGCAAAACTTTAAAAGTGGATGTTATTAATATTGAACAAGCTCAGGGAAATATGTGTGTGTATTTGTGTTAAGATTAATTTACCAAAAGAATTGTTGTTTGAATTTGAAATGGATGGGAAAATTTATTGTATCCAATATAAGAGCATTCATATGATTTGCTTTTGTTGTGGTAAATATGGACATTATGCTGACAATTGTCTAGAGAAAGTGGAAGAAGCTAATGCAATGTATGAGGAAGAACAAAGGCTGGTACATAGAACTCAGAATGTAATAGTGGCTTTGTTTAAGAAATTTCGATATGGTGGGTGGATGGTGGTATAGAAATCTTGCTAGCCAAAAAGGAAAATTGATGTTAAAGGAACTAATTTAAGGAATAATAATAATAATAATAATAATAATAATAATAAAATTGCCTCATTAAAACGTCAATATGGGATCTTGATTTGACATTTTAAATGATCTTGATGAGGCAATTAATATGGATAAGGAAATTAATAGGGAGGATTATGAGAAAATGGAAGAATTTAATAGTTAATTAAGCAACCAAGGGAACTCAAATAAAGGGAAGGTGTTGAAGTCAAACAAAAATAATTCGAAGGTTGCTGCTAGTAAGTTACCTTTATAAAAAAAATAATGGTTTAAACGTTGAACCTATAAGTGTATGAGTTGCATGGTATTCACGTGAGCAAAAATGAAGTCCTTGCATAAGGATAATAATGGGTTGTGCCTATCCAAGTTAAAAAACAAGCCATTGTTCAACTCGATCATGCATCACTTGTATTAATCTTAAAATTTTTGAGTTCCTAAGATTTTGCAAGCCTTTCGAGTAGAATCTAAGGAGCTTAAACCACTTGATGGTTGTGCTTTCAATAGACAAAATATGGAAAATATGCAAGGTGAAGAATTTCATGATGTGCAGATGCATAGAGGTGAGAATGAAACTAGAGAAAAGACAGACTTGGCTTAAATCCCTTATGCACTTTTGTTCTTTCTCTTTTTTGTTTTTAATAATTGAAAACATATTAATTTGGAATTGTCATGGGGCTGATAAGAAGAATTTTGTGCATTAAGTTTGCATAGTACTGAACTTCGACGATCGAGTTCTTCTAGTCTTATTTGAAACTAGAATAAGTAAAGCAGAAGTTATTTTTCATAATTTGGATTTTGATATGTATGATTTTGTGGATGGAGATAGTTTTCAGGGGGTATTTGGATGGCTTGGAAGAGTTAGAAGACTACTATTCATATTTAAATAAAAAATTTTGAATTTATTCATGTGATAATTGTTCCTAATAATGGTGGAATTTGGTTTTTCACAGCGATTTACGCCAATCCAACTTCTAAAATGAAAAGCAATCTCTAAAAGGATCTTAAGGTGTTAAGTCATAATACTTTTAGTCCTTGACGGTGGCAGGTGACTTTAATGTTATTAGAGATCCCCATTGAAAAGAAAGGAGGAACTCCTTATAAGGTACTTTGTCCAACGATAAAATTAATAACTACAATTTGTTAGAGATTGAGACTAAAGGTGGAACATTTACATGGAAGGGTCCTAAGGGTTAAGGCTATTCCCAACTTCTTGAAAGACTTGATCATGATTTTTGTTTTATTAATTGACAATCAAGATTTAGTGAAGCTTCTATTAAAGTTCTTCCTAGAGTATTTTTTGATCATCACCTTATTCTTATTAATATGGGTCATTATGTAAGTGATCCAGAGGATAGACCTTTCAAATTTGAATCAGTTTGGCTAACTCATGAAAATTTTTAGGATTTTTTTTTACTATTGAATAGGATAATCTTGACTTGATTAAGGCTATTAAAGCTTTCACTGCTATGATTAGACATTGGAATTTAAATGTCTTTGGCCACATTAAAAAGAGGAAAAAGTAACTTCTAGTAAAAATTGTGAGAATTCAAAGGTCTTTGGAAAATAAAGCTAATAAGTTATTAAGAAAACTAAAAAAATAACTTCAACTAATTTATCTAAAACTTTGAATCAGGAAGAAATTTTATAGCATCAAAAGTCTCAGTCCACTTAGATTATTCAAGGGGATAAGAATACTAAGTACTTATGTTGCACGGACACCGACACACGGACACGGGGAAACGCGGACGCGGGGGTATGGCATTTTCAAAAAATATAGGACACCGACACGTGGGGGATACGTGTAAATAATAAAAATATAGGGGTATATTTACAAATATTAAA
>JANHAO010001861.1:0-31042 GCA_026873985.1 Saraca asoca | reverse complement strand
ATCTCGTTTCACAGTTGGCCAAAAGAAGCCTTGTCGGAGGACCTTTTGAGCTAATGACAGCCCCCCAGCATGATTGCCGCAATGTTTGGCATGTATTTCTTTTAGGACGATGTCACACTCAGGGCCATCAATGCAGCGAAGGAGCGGGGCTGAGAGACTCCTCCTGTAGAGTATATCATCCATGATGCAATATCTTACCACTCGAAATTGGGTGCGGCGTGCCTCTAACTTATCGTCTGGGAGCTCTCCGCTCTGGAGGTACTTCATGATAGGGGTCTTCCATGCGTCACATATCGGGGCGGTTGCCATTACTTCATTTTTCTGTTCTATGGCTGGGGACGACAGGACTTCTACAAGAATTGCTCCCGTGAATTTTGTGTCTTTAGCCATGCCCAGAGCATCCACGTGTACGTTTTGGGTTTGTGGGACCTGGCTGATTTCGTACCTTCGAAACATGCAGAGTAATTCCTGTGTCTTCTACAAATACTTTGCCATTTTCACTCCCTTCACCTGGTATTCCCATCATATGTGGCAGACAACTAGCTGGGAGTCACTAAAGATTCTCAAGCTCTCAACTCGCACTTCCTTCACGAGATGGAGTCCAGCTAGAAGCGCTTCGTAGTCGGCTTTGTTATTAATGGCCCGAAACTTGAGCCTTAGAGCACAATGGATTTTATGCCCTTTAGGACTGATGAGTAGGACTCCTGCCCTTGCCTTATGGTCGTATGAAGACCCGTCGGTGTAGAGCTCCCACGAAGGCTCTTTTGTAGTCCCAGCCTCCTCTTTCGCTGGTCTAGTGAATTATGCTATGAAGTCGGCTAAGGCTTGTCCCTTAATCGTTGACCACGGTTTGTAGTAGATGTCAAACTGAACGAGTTCGACTGCCCACTTCAGCAGTCGTCCTGAGGTGTCTGCTTTTTGGAGAGTTTGCTTTAACGGGTATCAAGTTGGAACTTCGATGGAATGGGCCTGGAAGTATGGTCATAATTTTCTCGATGCAACCACGAGACAGTAGGCAAGTTTTTCTATTAGAGTGTATTTCTCCTCGACATTCACCATCTGTTTGCTCACATAATACACTGGGAATTGTATCCCGTTCTCCTCGCGGACAAGGGCCGCGCTGATGGCATGTCGTCACACTCCTAAGTAAAGAATAAAGACGTCGCCTTCCCGTGGTTTGGAAAGAAGAGGGGCCCGACCCATATATTCTTTTAAAGATGAAAATACGGCCTCGCACTCCTCTATCGACTAGAAATGCTTCCCTTTTTTTAAGGCTTCAAAAAATGGTAAGCACCGGTCCGTTGCTTTGGACACGAACCTGCTCAGGGCTGCAATTCGCCTGGTTTAACTTTGGACGTCCTTTGTCCCCCTGGGTGACCTCATGTATACTAGTGCCTTTATCTTCTCGGGGTTGGCCTCTATGCCCCTGTTATTCACCATAAACCCCAGAAATTTTTTGAAAGCGCACTTCAGCGGGTTCAACTTCATCTGGTATCTTCTCAGAATCTGAACCATTTCTTCTAGGTCTTTCACGTGGTCGAAGATCTGCTCGGATTTGACAAGCATATAGTCTACGTAAACCTCTATAGTCTTTCTGATTTGGTCCCGAAACATCGCATTAACCAACTGTTGGTAAGTTGCCCCAGCATTCTTAAGTTCGAAGGGCATTACCTTGTAACTGTATAGCCCCCTATCAGTGACGAACGACGTATGCTCCTCGTCATACGGCTCCATGGGTATCTGATTGTACCTAGAGTAGGCATCCATGAAGCTGAGGAGTTAATGGCCGGCCGTGGCATCTACAAGTTAGTCGATTCTAGGGAGAGGGAAGCTATCTTTTGGGCAACCTTTGTTAAGGTCTGTAAAGTCTATGCACGTCCGCCACTTCCCATCTTTCTTCCTGACCAAGACGGGATTGGCCACCCAGACTGGGTAATGAGCTTCCCGGATGAACCCGTTCGTTAGTAGTTTTTCGACTTCCTCTTTCAGGGTGCAGGAGCGTTCTGCAGTTAAAGGCCTTCTCTTCTACCTTACCGGCTAATGAAGGGGGTCGATATTCAGTTTGTGCGATGCAACTTTAGGATCTATCCCCATCATATCCTCCTGGCTCCAAGTGAAGACATCTATGTTTGGCTGGAGGAAGTTCGTTAGCTGGCTTTTCATATCGGGAGACAAGTTACCCCCGAGTTTGAGTCGTCGCTAGTCACTTGCCTTACCGACCCCGATCTCTTCGAGTTCTTCAATTAGTCCAGTTTCTTTTTCTGCTTCCCAATCCCGTGGGCCAAGGCCATGGCTTTCCTCGATTGAGTTTAAAGTTTGAGGCTCTTTACCAGTAGTCACGTCCATCCTTCTACCTTTACCTCCAATTTTAATGGCGTCTTCATAGCAGCGCCAGGCCGTATACTGTTCTCCTTTCACACACCCAACCCCGTTTGCCATGGGAAAGCAGACCGTCAATGTCCTTGTGGACACAACCAAATCTAGGTCGTTCATGGCCGATCGTCCTAGGACAATGTTGTAAGCCGACGGGCAATCCACAATTAGGAAATTGGCCAGAGCTATGGCCTGGCAGTCTTTGTCTCCCAAAGTGATGGGGAGTTTGATTCGTCCCACAGGGAATATCGCGCCACCGGTAAAGCTGAAAAGAGGGTCAGGTGAGGATTCAAGGTTGCTTCGGTCCAACCCCATTTGATCAAAGCATCCTTTATACGTGACGTTGACCGAACTATCGGTATCCAACATGATTTTTCTTACCTCAGCATTGCCAACCTTAGCCCTGATGATAACAGTGTCGTTGTGCGGAGATTGAATTCCTCGTTCATCATCATCTACAAATGTGATAGACCTGGGGGCTATTTTTACCTTTTTATGGAGCCTATCATGCATGCTACCCTCGGTCAACACATAGTTTACGTTCTGCATATATCGTTCTCACGAGCTACGGGAGGCCCCAGCAATGTGCCGGCCCCCATGAATCGTGTAGATGGTTCTGACCACCGCTGCCTATTTTTGCTCAGTCGTCCCTTTCGAATAAGATCTTCGATAGCGTCCCTAAGAGTTTTGCATTCGGAGGTTGTGTGTCCTATGTCATTGTGATAGGCACAAAACCTATTCGGGTCCTGATGCTTCGGGGGGGTTAGCAGCGGTTTTGATAGTCCAAAGTTTTCTCTGTGCTTTTCTGCAACATATATCCTTTCTGAAGTGTCAGTTAGGACGCTATAATTACTATAGCGACTCCGAGGTTCAGATCGTTCAACTCTAGGTCTCTTCGTGGGTTGCATTCCCACATTGTTGATTTGGTTCGCCTGATCTTTACTGCGGCCTTTCCCTCTCCTACCCCCACTGGAGGCTGGAGAGCTAGCTTCGATCTTCTGTATGGATCCTTTCGAGCTAAAAGTTTCCTCCCACCGAATCTCCTTAGTGGCCCATTCATAGAACTCCCGTAGGTTCTTTACTGGGGATTTATATATATTCTCG
This sequence comes from Saraca asoca, assembly GCA_026873985.1. NCBI lineage: Eukaryota > Viridiplantae > Streptophyta > Magnoliopsida > Fabales > Fabaceae > Saraca > Saraca asoca. The sequence goes on along the minus strand of JANHAO010001861.1, from coordinate 27,565 downwards.
TATAACTTTCCGTCTCTACGAAGGCCAGCTGAGATTGCAGTCAAAATGCTATCATCAAAAGGGCTTTCCACATTATTGATCTCACATCAGAATCTGGAGATGTAATCCTTCAACGATTCATTCTTCTTTTGGAAGATTGTGTCTAGGTGGCAGGGAGGCTCAAGAATCTGCTTCAGTATTCTTCCCAACTACTAATATTACGGGTCGGAAGGCTCTTAAACCATCCCCTCGGCGCATCCCCGAGGGTTGTTAGGAAAATCTGACATTTAACCAGGGGGTTGTTGGTTTGTAGTCCATTTGGATATTGAAGGCATCCAGATGGTCATAAGGGTCACCCCTCCCATCATACGGCAAGATTGACGGCACCTTGAAGTGTTGGCGAAGAGGTACCATCTCGATTTCTTTGGATAGCGGGGTTCTGCCCCCGTAATGGCCCGGCTGGTCCTGGGTCAAGGGGCTTTCTTCTAGCTTTCGCACCCTTTGTAACAGCTCTTCAATCACTTGACCTTGAGCTTCTGGCCGCTGACTTTTAGCATCGTCGAGGTCCACCCTTGAACCTTCCACATAATATGGATCTTTGGTTCGCTGGCTTCCTTTCTCCTTTTGAGCCCGTTGCCCTCCCTCTTTTGACTGTAGGTTAGAGGAAAGATTAGAGTTAGTCTTTTGGATCTCTCCATCGGCTGGCTACTGTTTCTGCATCGGTGCCTCCATCTGTGACTCCCGGGCCACTTCAGTTGTGGGAGCCTTCTTGTTATGCTCTCCAACTCTCTGAGTGCAGGCCTGGGTCAGTGCTTCGATCGCGTCAGCAAGCCTTTTCACCATACTTTCAAGTATTTCTTGTCATTGGTGCAGCATCTGTACTCCATTTACCTTCGGGAGAGCAGAAGAAGTACTCACCAAGATTGGATATTCTTCCTCAGGTGCGTTTCGCTGTCCTCCATCACGACCGCCTATCGAATTAGCGGCACCTGAGCTCCTGGTTGTTCTACCTCTGGCCACTGTGAAGAATGTGTAAAAAGTCGGTCTCACCAGGCGTGCCAAAATGTTAACGATTGATTTTGATAATCGGTCAACAAGGGTTCATGGAACCGAGCTACTGTTATATGAAATAACTCGTATGAGTTTACAATAAGATCAGAAGAGGCAAGAGAGTAGAACAAGAAAGAATTTTTATTGTGGTTCGACCAAAGTCTTCAAGACTCCTACGTCCACAATAAGTTGTATTATTTTCTTTAGGAAGGGAGAACTTACCGTTACAGATCACTTCCTTTTTCTTTTATATGAGGGAACTTATGATCGACAATAATAGTTTATTCTAACACAACTATGATTACATCTATGCTAGCATTAAATGTTTAGACGATAAGTAATAAATGCTAGGCAAATCATTGTCGGATCCTTGGGGGCTATAGGCTATCAAAGTCTTTTAGGCGGTGCCTGTCAAGCTCTTGACTGATTCCCAGACATTGGAGAGGGAGGAGCTCGTTGGTGTCCTTGCCATTCAGAGCTCACAACAGTTCTATCTTCCACGAGGTCCCTGGAAGCCTCGTCCGAGCTTGGGCTATTCCCTCTATCTCTAGGCCTTCCGTTTCTTGGGCCTTTGTTATCAAGAAATCTCCACAATAGCTGTCTTTGAAAAAATACCATTTAAGAAGGCTGTTTTGACATCCATATGATATAGCTCTAAGTCAAAATGAGTTATTAACATCATAACAACTCGGAATAAGTCCTTAGTTGAAATTGGCAAAAGGGTTTCTTATAATTGATGCCCTTTTTCTGAGTGTATCCTCTTACTACTAGTTTAGTCTTATACCTCATAGTCGACCTTGAGCATCTCACTTGGTTTTAAAAACCTATTTGCATCTAACCAACATAGAGTCTTCAAGCAACTTAACTAGATCCCATATTTAACTCTTGTGCATTAAGACTAATTCATCTCTCATCGCCCTCGCTCATTCTAAAGAATTTGGATCGGATGTAGCTTGTGAAAAGCTAGTGGGATTAGTTTCTTCTTTTACATCAGATTCACATTCATACAAATAAATCAAATAATCATTAGAAATGATTGGCCTGCAAACTCTGTTAGACCTCCTCAAGAGAATATCACTAACCAATTCTGCTGGCAGAATATCTTCTGCTACTAGTTGCATTGGATTAACTTGTGAAATGGCAAAAGACAATTTGATATACTGTGGTACTAGTGGAATTACAACACTTTATTCTCTGAAAGTTGTGACAAGTGGTATCTGACTCCCACTATCTAACTTATCCTTAAAATAAATGGCCCAATCTGATTCAATCACCTTGGTAGAATGAGTTGGATATTAGAACTTGCTGCCTTTTAAGCCACTGTAATAACTGATAAAAAACCCAAAAATGGTATTAAATTCAAGTTTCTTTATGGAATGATTACAGTGTTTCACCTTTGCTTTACAGCCTTAGATGTGAAAATGCCTTAAACTAGGCCTTTTGCCATACAACAACTCATAAAAAGTCTTGGGTCCTGGCTTGCTCAGAACTTGATTGAAATCATAGGTAGCAATCTTTAAGGCAACACCCCATAAGAACTTTGGTAATGAAGAATGAGCCAACATGCACTTTACTCTGTCTATGAGGGTCCAATTTCTTTTTCCAGTTGTACCATTCTGTTCTAGTGTTCCAAGTATGGTGTAATTGGCTTCAATGTCACACTCTTATGAATACTTCAGGGTTTCTCCCATCTTATCATGCATGCCACAGTACTCACTACCTTTGTCAGAATTGATATACTTAATTGTCTTTACCAGCTTGAGTTCAATTGTAGCTTTGAAAGACTTGAAGGCGTCTAGTGACTCTAATTTTTCATGAGCAACTCTACCTATCCAAATCTAAAATAATCATCTAAGGTGATGAAGTACTTATAACCACCTATGGCCAATGGAAAAATAGGTCCACTTATATCAGTGTGAATCAGTTCTAAGGCATTTTGTTTTTTTGTCTCTTTTTGCTTTTCTAGCTCTAGCGAGAAGTTTTCCCTTTATGTAATCTACAGACGTGCTGAAATCTAGAAAGTCTAGATAATGTAAGACTCTTTATTTTTATCAATCTCTGTATCCTTTCTCTGGAAATATGACCTTGATGCCTATGCCTCAACATTGAGGAATTCTCATCAACTCTACTTCTTTTCCTTCCAACCATCAGATTAATAGAGTTTGCCAAATTGAGATTTAGACCGATTTGATACAAGCCATCAGACAAAATACCAAAATGAATCATACATGAATTATAAAACAAATCAAATTTACCATTGCCAAAATAACAAGAGTATCTAACAAGGTTTAATGCAACAACTGAAATTAAATTCCTCCTCATGAAAAAGACATAAATAATGTTTTTGAGTTCTAATACATGCCCTAATAGATAAACACAAAGAGATGTCTCCATTGTGTTTTACTTGTGCTTTATCTCCATTTCCTAACCAGCCAATCAATTCTCCATCATTTGGCTTTCTCAGGTTTCTAAGCGTTTGTAAAGAATTTGTCATGTGAATAGTTACACTAGCATCCAACCACCAGATATTTGAAGGAACATCAACTATGTTGGATTCAAAGTATATTAGAGCTAGAGGGATATCTTTCTTCTTATTCTTCTCAACCCACTTTTTATATTTGAAGTAATCCGTCTTCTTATGCCTATACTTCTAACAAAACATGTAATTCCCCTTGAATATAGCTTTCTTAGGCTTGTGGCTATTGTCTTTACTTTGACCCTTCTTTCTGTTATGAGTTAATTTTTCATGCCTATCCCTCTGATCACTTCTTATCACATGTCTATAAGATGAATCATGTGAAACAAAGTTGATAGTTCGAACATTTCCCTTTCTCATGTCTTTTTCTACCTAACTGATAATGGACATTAGTTCGTTGATTCTCCACTCACCCTTTTAGGTATTATATGAAGTCTTCATAAAGTCAAACTATGAAGGCAACGACTTCAGTGCAAGCTAGATTTTGAAACTATCACCTAGGTCAACATTCATGCTCTTTAGTTTGTTGAAATAATGAATTAGTTTCAAAATGTGCTCTTGTACCCTATTTATTATGCACATAAACATGCCAAAAACAATTTATTGGCCAAACAATGTCCAAAAATTGAGTTTGGAGAGTGGAACATAGTGATATAAGTATCATCGCTTTTCAATGTAGGAAGGCGGTGTGTGGTCTCTAAATGTCTACATTGTGCATAGGCTCAATTAGGCCCAACTATTTGTCATCTAATTCTTAAATTATTATAACTTATAAAATGGAGATATAGACACATGAAGTGCCTAGTCCAGTGGTGCAACCTAATGCTGTTGAACCAATGATTCCAGGTTTGACACTCTGTGGGGAATTTATTTTTTTTATTGTCTTTTTCTTTTTTGTCTGAGATCAAAACTAGATCTATTATTGGGTTTTCTACAATTGTCTTTGACTTGGTTCAAAATTGGTCATTTTAGGCCATTTTTTTCATGTGAATTCACTCTATTTCATCCTAAATTCACATTTGCAACTGGCTTACTAGAAATTTGAAGAAAAATGGCATAAAATTTGATTTTTTTTAAAAAAGTAACAAAAAAAGGTGGAATATTTTGTAATATATTCAAAAGTTTCTCTCTTAAAAACTTGGAGTTTTTGTTTTGAAATGCTAAAATTTTTGCAAATGATTTTCCAAAAGAAATTCTCATGGAACGATCAAAATTTTGAATCAAATAAGGTGTAGAAACATATTAGTTTGGGCACAGACTTACTTCAAAAATTCTGGAGAAAAACATATTGCCCAGAATTATATGCTATTATATACAACAATTTCCTAGAAACATATATGCAATCATAAATATCCAATCTTATATGCAAAATGCAAACATAAGAATTTACCCAAAAAGCTAAAACATAACGAATACTAAAATATTGTAAATACATATATGCCTAGTATGCCCAATTTCATATATACGGTGAATACTAAAATCATTTTAGTATAATTTCATATCAATGGTAGAATCTTAATCCATTGAAGATCACACGTGAAAGAATTATTAAATAATAATATTTATATAAATTCATACATGAAATCATATATTAAATAATCATAAAGCTATGAAATAATTTTAGCAAATTTATAGCATTTTACTACATCCACAATTAGATCAACACATTCTTAATTATGCTAATTAGATAAAATTCATTATTTAGATTCACATATCTAATTAACCAAATAACAAAATTAAACCATGCTCTGATGCCTTTTGTTAAAATAATTTAAGAAATTAGACTAGTTAATTGTGTTATCATGATACAAATAGAGTATATAGATAACATAAAATTTCATCTGAAATTTAGCCATGCCTAAATCCATTGCAACATCTATGATTACCACACAGCTATAGTCTGACAATTTGACTAGGTGGTCTGATCTAATAGAATCCCTTCTAAAGGAACCTTGCTCAAGAGAAAACTTTTACTGCAACCAATGGATAGCTATAGTCTAACTTAAAGTTGGAGAGTAGGGACTCATCTCAAAATAGAATTAACTAGGTCAAAATTTATCTATTACATTTGAGTTAAATCTGATTGAATCTAATCCTCTAAGGCTTCATTTTTATAACTTGAATTATTGAGTTCTTACCATTTCTTTTGTATTCAATCCAAACACTACTAGGTTTCTTAGGGGTAGCCTTACCTAAAGTAAAAGAATGGTTAAGTTCTTTCTTTTTGTTTTTAAAGTGAGGATCTCAAAAGAGTTGTAGTTGCAGTTGTGATTGAGCAATCATTGTATTCGGCTTCTCCGAGTGCCAATTCAAGCTTGGGTTTTTCTATTATAGTGGATTTGAGCTTAATTGAGAGCTTGAAAGTGGATGTATGCCTTAGAAACAATTTTTCAAGGGGGAACCACTATAAATCAGTGTTTGATCTCTCTATTCTAACTCTTTTACTTTTTGCACTATATTTTATTTAGATTTATTATTGTTTATGATCTTGTTGGATAGTTGATATTATGTTTGTTGGTGTTTCTGACTTCCTTGTGTCTAGACATTTCTTGTTTCCAAGACAATTTACTGTTTGCTAAAACTAAAAAGTGTTTGAAGAAAATTATTTTAAAATTGTAAAATCTTAAACTCAATTCCCTCTCTTGGTGGAATCCATAGCTACATTTTTCAAAGGAATACCTCACTCTTCTTACAAATTCAAATGGATTCATCATCCTTTACCACTCATAAGAAGATTTAGATGAATGAACAACTCACAAATACTCTTTCAAAGGGTAGATGAAACAAATAAAGCATCTAAAATAGAAGAATTTTAAAATGAAGAGCTCAAATTTTGATTTTGATAAAAGAAACAAAAATAGATGATACATGATGAAGCTAATGCTTTCTATATGTTATATTTGATGATTCTTAGATTATAGAAGAAGTTTATGATGTTTTATAGCCATTTGAGACACTTTTGGATGAAAATTTGTTGTTATTTTTAAAATTAATCAAGATGAGTTCATTCACGAGTCTAATTTCAAATGGAACTAGTTTAATTCTTATATTTTATGTAATTTTTGAAATATTGTAAAAGCAATAAGCACAAGAAAGGCTTTATTGTGAAAAAACTGATTTTTAAACTCAAATTAAAAAGTCATAACTTTCTAATATCTTGATCATTTAAGCAAATGACATGTAAATAGAAAGCTCTTTGAGTTTATTTTCATATGAAATAAATTTTACAATTATATCATAATTATTTTGTGAGATATGATCAAATGAGTTATTAAAGGTTAAAACCCAAAAAATCGAAACTCATATCTCATTTGTTTTTGAAGTGTTACAAATGCTATCTTGTGAAAACACAATTGCGATTTTAAAACACTTTTAAGTTAGCTAAGAATTGGAAAACATGTTTGAGTTATATATTATAAAAATCTCTATTTTACAAGAAAATCTAAACCTAAAAGGAAAAACTATATCCAATAAAGTCCTAAGGCTTTTCTTGATACTTCAAAGCTTCAATCTTTTATTCTTTAATATTTGGAATGTCTCTTCTTTCTTGTTTTTCTTCTTGAGTTAAAAATGACAAGATTTTCCATTGTTGGATAATCTTATAAAATATGTATTAACTAATTTATAAATCATATAATTAGTCTAAGATAATTTATTATAATGCATGATTCAAAAATATAACTAAAACAAATTAGCATATAACATTTTAGCACATTAAAATATACTATGTTATTGTAACATTTACTTATCATCATCAAAATTTATGATTTTAAATCTTGGGCTAATACACTTGAGTCTAAGGCTCCCTATCACTTTAAAGAAGCCTGTGATATGTAACTTTGTGTGGGTATTTCATTTGTATTCAACCAAAATCTACACATTACTTGTTCTTAACAGGATAGTGAAGTGTTATTCAACTAAAGCACATGTTTGCAATTTTGTTCAATATAGAATAGTTAAATTTTGTAATGAGAGTTAAGTACCTAACTACTTGTTCTGAAAATGAAGTGAATCTAATTTTATAAGATTTAAGACAAAAGAACCTAAAAAATGCTTTTAAGAAATAAATTGAACCTTACTCACTTTGAATTGATTTGTAATAAAAGATAGGAAAGTATCAAATACCACTCTTTTTAAAAATATTACAAAAATACATATATATATATATATATACATATACACATATATATATATACACATGCACATATATATATATATACATATATATATGGTCTTATAGGATTTGAATAGTCAAATCCCCAATACAGAAGGTTGACTATACATACCAAGGTCTATCTTGTAATTCATGTCGGATCTAATTTTGCTTTAGATTTCTTATCTATACTAGATACATGGCTTTGACTCTTTGGCCTATCTTTCAAATTATGTACCTTTGCAATTTTGGATGTATATGTTGTATGCCTAGGTGCACTTAATCTTCTAATTTTTATTATAGGTTTCGAAGTCTACCCATATCTTCCATACATATAACATATACAAATTGTAAAATTAAATAAGTGTACAATATATAAAGTGTACAATATACAATATATACAAGGCTCTAATACCAAATAGGCTGGAGCTATTTAGGGAGCTTTGGATTGATGTCTTGACCATGAAAAATAATGAATACATGTTGAAAATAATTATATATATTAAAAATAATTGAACAGAGTGATGTAATAATAATAAAATCTATGAAAAATATGATATATGAAATTAAAATAACAATTGAAAATATAAGCATAACGGATGAAAAACTTATAGAAATATTAATGATACTTTGAATTCTAATACAAGATTTTTATAATAAAAGAAAATTACAAATTTTGAGAGTAGAAGAGGGAAAGGATTACAAGAGACATGGTTGAGAAATCTTGTAAAAGAGAAAATTTGAAGGTATGGAATTGGCCATGTTGAGTTCTTGAAGTGTTCTCCTATATATAGACTTCTTGATTGTCCTTCGGACTTGAAAATTTCTCAAATTTACTTTTGAATTTCAAACTTGAAACTAATATTGAATTCTGTTCTTGACAAGCTTCAATAATGGAATTATTTGATAGAGAATCTTGTTAGAAAATCTTGAAAAGTCTACACCTTCTTTAATAATGTATATGCTTTTATAAAGAATCTTGAATGTTGAGATTTTGAATAATATTTTTAACCAATCCTTTAAAAATCTTCATTTTCACTATTATATTGAAAGCCCTCATAATACCAATATTGTCATTTTAGTTGTTGATATTCTTCATAATCCTTTTGAACTAGTTCAGCAGAGGCTTCTAATAATTCATAATTAGATGGTATTTCTAGAAGATAAGCTTACAATTTTTTAAGTTGCATCTGCTCCTAGTAAACAAGTTCTTAAATGAGTTGATTCCTAAAATAGATCCCATGCTATTTTCTTGACACGAGTTGCTATTATTTGATCTTGAGTAGGTCTTGAGCATGGCCATGGAACTTTATTTTCATCAAGCAAATTAGGTTTATGATGAGAATAGGATGATATCCTTATATTGTGATGAGATGGAATAATTTTTCCTAATGGAGTCTATTCAGGTAATATATTTTGAATATATTTTTTTAATATATTAAGTTGATTTTGCATTTCTGAATATAGTAGTGAAGTAAGTTCTTGTGTTGATGCATATTCTACTTTATATTGAGATTTTGGAATATTTTGACTATAATTTAGTCCTTGAACTTTTATTTGAGGTTTTTCATATTCTAAATCTACATGTTTTGACAAATCCTAATCTAATGTTGAAGTTAAATCTTTATAATTTTTAGATGAATATTTTGAGGAAATTTTTGAATTTTAATTTTTAGATTTTGAAATTTTAACGTTACATCTCCTAAAGAGTTTTTAATTATTTGATTAATTGTTAAACTTTCTTTGTATTTTGGAGGCATTAATTTTGATAATTTTCATTCTTCTATAAATAAAATTTGATCGTTTTTTAAAGATTTTAGGGTTAGTATTGTATTGACTTCTATTGATAATGTCTCATGTTTTGGAGAAATTTTTAAAGCTTTACTATTGACATTAGTTTTCATAACTTTATAATAAATTCTATAAATTATATCTACGTATTTTGTGCCTTCTATCCATATTCCTTCTTTTGTTTTAACAAGTAAAGTTAAAATTTTTTCTATATTTGGATTATTTAAAGTTACTGTATAATCTGAAAAATAATTAAAATAAACATGACTATTATGAAGATTTGACTGTAAACAAGATAATAATGAATTTTTGTATGTTGTTGATTTAATATCTCTTAAAACTACTAATATTGGAGTACCTATTCCTAATTTATGGAGATTTTGCTGTTACTTGAATTAATCCTATATATAAATAATTATAATATTTTTTATGTTTTTCTACTAGATGTTTTGAAAGAAGAGGTGTTGAATCATAAGTTTTATGAATACTTTGTTCACAAGTTTTGATAATATAATTTTAAAAAATATCAAAAATATCTATTTTGTAATTTATAGAGTAGGTACTTTAGGTATATTCCAATTACGTAATTTTTGTTCTATATTAGAAATAACTATTTCTTGAGTATTTATTATATCTTGATTAATTTTTTTTGGATTGGGTTATTGACTAAAGGTTGATGGTATTAGTTCCTTGGATTTAGAGGATAGTTTTCTAATTAGATGTGTCATTATTACTAAGGATTATCTCTAATTACTATGATTTTGATTTATTATCTAAGTTTTTTAGATGTAGTCTCTGGGAGCACTTAATACCACAGGACCACCTAAACACCTGCTTGACTCAATACGACTGACTAACACAACTCTTAAAGCTCACTAATGCGGCTCTTAAAACTGATCAATGAATAATTAATCTAAGGATAACCTGAGGTCTAACATTTATCACAATAATTGTTGACAATGCTACTGTAACTTTGACAGTCTCTAACTAAACGTCCTATTTCTTCTTTCACAAGGCTTTGATATCAAGTGGAATGAAATTACTCAGGAAACTCTTGACCAATGTCTTGACCATAATGTATACATATCTTGACTTTTGAAAACTTGATAACAAATTATCTAGATTTTTTATTTTGGTGGATCCCATCAAAAGTAATAATGAAATTTATAATTTTGGTAACATTTTAAAAGCGGAAATTATGCCACTTCATTTTACAATGCTAGTGAAGCATGCACCTAGATTAAAATGGTAAATGACGACACTTTATATATTGTACATAACGCAACTTATTTTTCAGACATGAAAGTTCTCACCTTAATTTATATTACATACATATAAATATATATATAAAGGATAAAGTATAAGATATTCTTTTTCTGAGACACAGGCTTTCATACCAATGTTATATAGAGGATAAAGTATAATATATTCTTTTTCTGAATACACAGGCTTTCATACCAATGGATCATGATTTCATTTAAAACTATAAGCCATGCTTAAAAGGACACTTGTTATATTGTTCATATTATATTATATTTATATATAAAAAGGATAAAGTATAATATATTCTTTTTCTGAGACACAGATTTTCATACCAATATATTATGATCTCATTTAAAACTATAGGCCATATATATATATATATATATATAAAAGGAATATCAAGACTTCAATACACATTTATTACTGACATGTACAATTTAAAACTAATGTGATGAATAATTGATCCATCATTTCAAAAATAATATAAATTAAAGGATAGCAAATGATTTAAATTTTTTATTTTGATGGATCTCATCAAAATAATAATAAAATTTATCAAAATGAAACATTCAAATCATTTATTTATTTATTGTTGGTAACATTTTAAAAGCGGAAATGATGCCACTTCATTTTATAATGCTAGTGAAGCATGCAGCTAAATTAAAATGGTAAATGATGGCCCTTTATATATTTTACATTACGCAACTTTATTTTCACACATGAAAGTTCTCACTTTAATTTATTACTGAGAGCAGTGGCGAAACCTCTTTGAGACTTTGTGGCTATAGCCCCAAACCTCTAAGATTTCTTTTATATATATATATATATATATATATATTATTTTTATATTTTTATATTTTTTGCATTTATACACTTTAAAAATTTTAAATTAAATCCTTAATAATTCATATTTCAATCTCTTATTATATTTTGTCTATTTTCATCTCTGATTGATAATATTTTCATCCCTCATGCACAGTATAAGAAGAAGTATTTCAACACTGAAAATTGTAATTTATTTTTAAAAATTAAAGAATATAATTTTTTATGTATATGAGTGTTATAAAATTATTATATAAATAATAAAATTAATAATTATTTTTTATTAAATAGAAGTAATAACATGTATTATAAGTTCACTATATAAGTATTTAAAGGTAATTGGACAGAAATTTGAGAGATGGAGTTTGCACCATTTGACAATTTTAATCTACAGCAGCGTCAAGAAAGTAACAACCTTACTCTTTGGGATCTGAACAATAGGCAGCAGTGTTTTTTGCTGCATATGCTCTGTGCTTGTTTTATCAGAGGCCAGTCAATGACTATCATTTGTCAGATATTGTATTATAATTCTAAGGTTGGGAGTTGGCATCAAATGTATGCAAACTACTTCTATTTATTCATTTTTTGAGGTCTCTGTCTTTACCAGCCAATCTCGTCCACTAATTTGCTTTCATTGATCTTCAAGTGTGCACCAATGTCGACTACATCTGTCAAATTTTCAACCATTAAAATGGACAAAGTAGAAGGAAACTTTTTAATTTATGCCATGCTGTTGGTATTTTTATATTTTATCTTCTATTTTTGTTTTTATACTTTTATTAAAAAAATTGAATCCTGTTATAAATTTTATATCCTTAGATAATAAGTTTTTTTTTCAAATCTATTTTCAAATATAGATTTATTTATTGTTATTTCTATCCAATAAATCTTACTTTATTTTATTTTTATTTGTTATTTTTAAAAAATAATTTATTTATTTAAAATTAAAATATATATACTATCTTTTTAATTTTATCCTTATTACATTTTATTTAATAACATCAAATAAAAAACTCCTATTAACCAGTACATCAAAAGACTTAGGTAAACCTATATTAGTTACATGATCTTTGAACATACTAACTATAAATCCTTTAGTGGATCAGCAAACATTCCATTTGTGGAAATGCACTCAATGCAAGTAATACGCTTGCATATTTTCTCTCCCACAAACTGGTATTTTACTTCAAAGTGCTTTGTATGGATATAACTTTTATTGTTTAGAGAGAAGTTTATGACATCAGTATTATTGCATAAATGGTTAAGTGTTTCAAAATGCTCTTAATGATATTAAAGCTAGCAATAAAGTTTCTTAACCATATAGCTTCACAAGTAGTTTCATAACACTCGACATACTTTGCTTCCATAGTGAAGGTTGCTATAAGTGATTGCTTATTATGCTTCCTTGATACAACATCTCTTGCTATTATAAAGATCTATCCATATATCGATTTATGATGATCTGGTCAACCAGCAAAATCTAAGTTTGAGTAGCCTATAACTGAAAGATCTCCCGATTTCCTATATGTTAGCATATAATCTTTTGTACATTGTAGATATCTCATCACTTTTTTAGTAGCAGTCTAATGTTTCGATCAGGATCACTTAGACATTTCCTCAGTATACCCACAACAAAGGTTATATCAGGACATGTACATACTTGAACATACATTAGGCTACCTATGACTGATGCATATGAGATATTTTTCATCTTTTCTTTTTCTTAATCATGTTGAGGACATTGAGCCTATGAAAAAAATCTCATCCTCCTAAACAGGTGAAGAAGCATAAGAGCACTCTAACATATTAAATCTTTTTAGTGCTTTCTTAATATATAAACATTAAGATAAGCTTAGAATATCTAGAGATCTGTCATGATGGATCTCAATGCCCAAGACAAAATAGGCATGCCTAGATCTTTCTTTTCAACGTACTTCGACAACATTTGCTTTATCTTAGTCAACATGCTCATATCATTACTCACAGGAAGAATGTCATCAACATACAGAATCAGGATCACATAACTACCTATATTACTCATCATGTATATGTATTGATCTGTAACATTCTCCTTGAACCCAAGAGATGTAATGATCTCATCAAATTTGAAATATCACTGTCTAGAAGTTTGTTTTAAGCCATATATAGACTTTTTCAGTTTGCGAACAAGGTGTTCCTTACTCTTCTCTTAGAAACTGTTTAGGTTTTTCATATTCACTATCTCTAAAAAATTTTCATTTGAGAAGGCTGTTTTGACATCTATCTGATGCAGCTCTGAGTCAAAATGAGCTACTAACGTAATAACAACTCAGAATAAGTCCTTAGTTGAAATTGGCAAAAAGGTTTCTTTATAATTATGCCCTCTTTTTGAGTATATCCTTTTACTACAAGTCTAGTCTTATACCTCGTAGTTGACCTTGAGCATCTCACTTGATTTTAAAAACCTATTTGCATCTAACTACCACAAAATCTTCAAGCAACTTAACTAGATCCCACACTTGATTCTTGTGCATTGAGACTAATTTCTCTCTCATCGCACTCACTCATTCTAAACTATTTGGATCGGATGTAGCTTGTGAAAAGGTAGTGGGATTAGTTTTTTCTTTTACATCAAATTCATGTTCATATAAACAAATCAAATAATCATTAGAAATGGCCAGCTTGTAAACTCTGTTGGACCTTTTCAAGGGAATATCACTAACCAATTCTGCTAGCTGAACATTTTCTGCTACTAGTTATGTTGGATCAACTTGTGGAATGGCAAAAGATGATTTAGCAAATTGTGGTACTAGTAGAATTACAACACTTTCTTCTCTGAAAGTTATGATAAGCGATGTCCAACTCCCACTATCTAACTCATTCTCAAAATAAATGGCCCAATCTGATTCAATCACCCTGGTAGAATGAGTTAGGTAATAGAACTTGCTCCCTTTGAGCCACTACAATAATTGATAAAAAGCCCAAAAATGATATTAGATTTAAGTTTCTTTGTGGAAGGATTATAGGGTTTCACCTCCACTTTATAGCCTTAGATGTGAAAATGCCTCAAAATAGGCCTTTTGCCATACAAATGCTTATGAAGAGTCTTAGGTACTGACTTGCTCAGAACTTGATTCAAATTGTAGGTAGTGGTCTTTAAGGCAACACCCTATAAGAACTTTGGTAATGAAGAGTGAGCCAGCATGCACCTCACTATGTCCATAAGGGTCTAGTTTCTCTTTTTTGGTTGTACCATTCTATTCCAGTGTTCCAGATATGGTGTAATTGGCTTCAATGCCACATTATTATGAATACTTGGCAAAAGGGTTAGGATTTTTCTCAGTCTTATCATGTATGCCATAGTACTCACTACCTCTGTCAAAATCGACATATTTAATTTTCTTTACCAGCTTAAGTTCAATTGTAGCCTTGAAAGACTTGAAGGTGTCCAATGACTTTGATTTTCCGTGAGCAACTTTACCTATCCAAATCTGAAATAGTCATCTAAGGTGATGAAGTATTTATAACCACCTATAGCCAATAGCGAAATAGGTCCACTTATATCAATGTGAATCAGTTCTAAGGCATTTTTTTTTGTCTTTTTTTCCCTTTCTAGCTCTAGCGGGAAGTTTTCCCTTTATGCAATCTACACACGTGCTGAAATTTAAAAAGTCTAAATCATGTAAGACTCCTTCTTTTTATCAATCTCTATATCCTTTCTTTAGAAATATGACCCCAGTGCCTATGCCACAACATTGAGGAATTCTCATCAACTCTATTTCTTTTCTTTCCAACCATCAAATTAATAGAGTTTGCCAAATCAAGATCCAAACTAATTTGATACAAGCCATCATGAATTATAAAACAATTCAAATTTACCATTGCCAAAATGGCAAGAGTATCTAACAAGGTTTAATGCAACAACTAAAATTAAATTCCTCCTTATGAAAAAGACATAAATAATGTTTTTGAGTTCTAATACATGCTCAATAGATGAACATAAAGAGATGTCTCCGATGTGTTTTACTTGTACTTTATCTCCATTTCCCAATCGGACAATCAGTTCTCCATCATTTGGCTTTCTCAGATTTCTTAGTGCTTGTAAAAAATTTGTCACGTGAATAGTTGCACTAGTATTCAGCCACTAGGTAGTTGAAGGAACATCAACTATGTTGGATTCAAAGTATATTAGAGCTAGAGGGATACCTTTCTTCTTATTCTTCTTAACCCACTTTTTATATTTGAAGCAATCCGCCTTATTGTGCCCATACTTACCTATAATTCCCCTTGAATTGTGCTTTTTTGGGCTTATGGTGATTGTCTTTACTCTGACCTTTCTTTCTGTTATGAGTTAATTTTTCATGCCTGTCCCTCTGATCACTTCTTATCACATGTCTTTAAGATGAATCATGTGAAACAAAGTTAACAGTTTGAAACTTTCCCTTTCTCATGTCTTCTTCTACCTAACTAATAATGGAAATTAGTTCATTGATTCTCTACTCACCCTTTTTTGTATTATATGAGGTCTTCATAAAGTCAAATTAAGAAAGTAACAACTCTAGTGCAAGTCAGATCAGGAAACTATCATCCATGTCAATATTCATTCTCTTTAGTTTGTTGAAATAATGAATTAGCTTCAAAATGTACTCCCGCACTCCATTAACACCATCATATGTGATCTTCTTAATCAGTGAAAGGTAATGGCCTTTTTTAGCTTTATCAAATACCATGAATTTCTTAGCAACAAAATTGAGAAAAGACTTAGTCTTTTTAGTTTCAAGGATACTCTGCTTAATGGTCTTATCCATTGTATACTTCATGACCATTAAACACACTTAATTCGAGTGTGTTTACTTGTCATGCTTTGCCTCCTATTCAACACTTAAATTTGCATCAATAACATGCTTTTCCTCTCTAAGTGCCAAATCCATATTGGTGATTGCTAAATATAGCTTTAGAGATTTAGCCTAATCCTTATAGTTCATCCCATTTAGTGTCCTTATAGATGTTAATTGCATAGACAAAGAAGCTGAGGAGAATACTTAAACTCATTAACGCATGTAAACACTTTAATCTTGCTTATATTTTCTTGATAAAGATAAACTGTGCAATTAAACCCAGTATCATATAATAAGACTTAATGCCAAAAGGGTATTTAAGACCTTATAACATCATACAAGAATTAAATACTACATCCTTAAAACCTAACTCTGAAAAGATGTTCAAGATTCTAAGAACATAATATTTAATTCTATACTTGTGTTACCGCCAATGAGTTATATTAATAATATCATACCAATAGGGTATTTAAATATTACTAACATAACACTCTCCTTAATCTAATTAACGTTTCAATCATTTAGTTTCCAGAAATTGTTGTATAATTGGGCCTATGATAGACAGGTTCAAAATTACATAAAATTTCAGTGGCATAACATAAGTCGTATGATTCTAGCAAAATTATTTATTATGCACATAATCATGCCAAAAACAATTTATAGGCTAAACAATGTCCAAAAATTGAGTTTGGAGAGTGGAACGCAGTGATATAAGTACCGCTGCCTTCCGACGCAGGAAGGTGATGTGTGGCCTTCACATGTCTACAGTGTGTATGGGCCTCAATTAGGCCTAACTATATATCACCTAATTCTTAAATTATTGTAACTTATAAAATGGAGATATAGACACAAGAAGTGCCTAGCTCAGTGGTGTAACCTAATACTATTGAACCGATGATTCCAGGTTTGACACTCTGGGGAATTTGTTTTTTGTTGTCTTTTTCTTCTTTATCCGAGATCAAAACCAGATCTGTTATTGGTTTGCAACTGGGTTACTAGAATTTTGAAGAAAAATGGCATAAATTTTGATTTTTTTAAAAAAATAACAAAAAAGGTGGAATATTTTGTAATTGATCCGAAAGTTTCTCTCATAAAAATTTGGAGTTTTTATTTTGAAATGCTAAAATTTTTGCAAATGATTTTCTAAAAGAAATTCTCATGGAACGGTCAAAATTTTGAATCAAATAAGGTGTAAAAACATATTACTCTTGACATAGAATTGTCTTAAAAATTCTGGAGAAAAACATATTGCCCAAAATTATATGCAACAATCCAATCATAATGTAAAACATATATGCTATTATATACAAGAGTTGCCCAGAAACATATGTGTAATTATACATATCTAATCTTATATGCAAAATGCAAAGATAAGAATTTACACAAAAAACTAAAACATAACAAATACTAAAACATGGCAAATGCATGTATCTCTAGTATGCCCAATTTCATATATATATGGTGAATACTCAAATCATTCCAGTATAATTTCATATCAATGGTATAATCTTAATCCATTGAAGATCACATGTGAAAGAAGTATTAAATAATAATATTTATATAAATTCATACATGAAATCACATATTAAATAATCATAAAGCTATGAAATAATTTTAGCAAATTTATAGCATATTGCTACATCCACAATCAGATCAACACATTTTTACGTATGCTAATTAGATAAAATTCATTATTCAGATCCATATATCTAATTAGCCAAATAACAAAATTAAACCATGCTCTGATACCCTTTGTTAAAATAATTTAAGAAATCAGACTGGTTAATTGTATTATCATGACATAATTAGAGTGTAGAGATAATATAAAATTTGATCTGAAATTTAACTATACCTAAATCCATTACAACTTTCATGATTACCATGCAACTATAGTCTAACAATCTAATTCAGTGGTGCAATCTGACAGAATCCCTTCTAAAGAAACCTTAGTCAAGAGAAAACTTTTACTGCAACCAATGGATAGATATAGTCTGACTTAGAGTTAGAGAGTAGGGACTCATTTCAAAATAAAATTAACTAGGTCAAAATTCTACCCATCATAGGATCTTAATCTAGTATATAGTTTAGACCTAAATATCTAGTAAAATCCAACTTTATGTCACTAAATGGGCTAATTACCTTGACACACTTTAATTATGAATTATGTAAGTCTATATGACAAATTCTAACATTGAATTCTTAATGAAATTATTTACGTACAATTATTCTACTAATACAATAATATTACAATTAATTTTTCATTTCACCAAGACTACAAAATTATAAAATTCTCTAATAATCATTAATTTTTTTCATTTTACCTTTATGAAAGTATAATATTATATTATCTAAAAAACAAAATAGAAAAAATTAATTAAAAAAATTCAATGTGGATATATAATATTGAAGCAGTGGTGATATTTTTATAAATATGATAAAAATTAATACATTGCTTGTTATAACAAAATGATGTATAAATAAAATGGAAAAAATAATTCAAAAAAATTTCAACATAGGTATATAATATTGAAGCGGCAATTGTGCTTTTGTAAATATATTAAAAAATAATACGTTGATTATTATGAAAAACCAACGTATAGACAAAATATAAAAAATAATTTAAAAAAACTCAATGATGGTATAATATGAAATGAAGATGGTGTTTTTGTAAATACATTGAAAGTAATATGTCGATTTTAATAAAAAATCAACGCATGAACTTTACAACATTGATTTTTTATGAGAAACCAATGTAAAGCATAGACGTTGATTCCTATGTATTAATTGATGTTTAAAGTCTAGGCATCTTTACGTAACATGCCAATTCATCCCCTTGACTCTTATTCTGCTCTATGTTATCTGAAACATTTATCTAAAATCATTCTTAAACCCTTGTTGTATTTGTCTTTGTTGTCTTTGATTTCTGCATTACAAATCCATCATTAATTGAGGTAGAGAACTTTGTTCTTCTTACACTGTTTTCTTTTCTTTGTTATTAAGTTGTATCGAAGTTTATTTATATTTTGTCAGCCTTTTACTTTGCTATGATTTATGGTTTAGGGTTCATTTTTTTTCTTTTGTTTCTTAGTTGGCTTATCAAGAATGATTTGGGTTTTGGTTTAATTTTTGGCTATAGTTCTTGGTTGGTATAAGGTAGTAATCAATAGTCATGCCTTATTTTCTTAAATTAGTTTTGTAATATATACTTATTATTTATGTGTGATAAAATTATATACTTATCTCATTTATTTATGTGCAAATAAATTATACACACTTCTACATCTTTGTTGTATAAAAGTAAGAGGATTGTGATTAAGTTAAACTAAAAAAAAGATAGTTTCAAGTTTATTGTGATTAAGTAAATATTATTGATATTGAAGTCATATCTAAGCACAAATATTTATATTGCCTAATGTTGTAAATATTTAGAGTATAAAAAATTTAAGCACATATTATTAATATTGAGAAGCCAAAACCTCAATTGAATTTAGATAGACCTAGAGTGATACTTATGTACCCTGATATAATTATGATTTCTAAGATACTCCTTAATCTATGTTTTGATACGATGATAATATATTCCTTGAATTATTATTTTGTGAGGTTAACTTTTTTTTCTTTGTTCATTTTAAACAGGCATATAGATCCTTCTCAGCATAGTGGTTATAGTGATAAGAGTATTAGGGGTGCTACAGTTATGAAGGAGATGACTTTGATTCATAGTAAAGGAGAGAAAATGAAAGCTAAGTTCAAAGGTTCAAGCAAGTGAGATAGGTTCATTCAAATATAAAAGTTACATTGGAATGTTGGCATGCACTAAAGTGCCAATCAATATTGAGTAGTGGAAATAAGTACCAAAGGACAGAGAATATTTAGTAGGATGTCTTGGTATATATTACTCATCTCTAATTTGTGTTTAAGATATATATAATTATCTTCTTAGAATAATTGCACATATATATAATCTATGTGTGTGTTGTCTTGTAATCTACCTTTAATGTTGATGCAAGGAGGAGAAAAGAAGTCATAAAGTTTATGGAGAGCAGTGGAAGGACTGCAAGAATCAATAAACAAATGATTATATCACCATTAAAAGGAAAGGTAATGAAAACCCCTTTAAGAAAATAATTTTCTCGATCAAAAAGTGTAGGATGATTTTGCGAAATAACTCTAGTCTGAAGCTTTTTAGGTAAATTTAGTCATCCTACCTTGTATTTCTTTCAAATATTATGTGTAATTTAGCCATCTTATCAATTTTTTTTATCAACAAGGTATGAGTGCAGCGAATAAGGTGAGACAAGCGAAAAATAGGAATAAGCACTGGTTATCTTGTGGAGGATATGTAAAGCTAGAGCAAGTTTTGGTGAAAGAAAAGCTTGTAGAATAACAAGCTTCTCAGTTTAATTCATTAGTTTCTTTCATATCTTAGCATGAATTATGGAAGAGAGCGAGGGTAAACATAAAAGGTGAATTTGTGACTAAGGAGAGCCGTATAGTTGTTGGAAACATTATAAGTAATTTGGAAGTATTAATTGCTTAAGTAATTAAAATTGTAAGTAATTATAAGTATTAAGTGTTAATATATATTCTTAATTATATGCCACAGGATTCTCTTATGCAGCAATTGACCCAAGGAGAGTTTACTCCATCTTGTAAACTCAAGAACATCTTGGTCGTGTTAAGGGGGTTGTAGAAGGAGTGGGTCTTAAGGCCTATTTTGGAAAATCATCAAAACATCATCAAGGATCATCATTTTCAGTGAAAAATCTTATTGTAAAGATTACTGCTTAAATGATATAGAAAGTGAGAGAGGAGAACTGGACCAAGATGGAAGAACTCTTTGAGTGAAAAATGACGGCTACCTTCAGAAAATTGGCATGCAACCACCCATCTACCTAAGGTCAGTAGACAATGAGGTGGAGATGCACTCTCCTCCCTTACTTAGTAGGGTGAAAGCCAACTGCTTGGCAGACCTCAACCCATTTTCAGAGCTACCAGAGGTAAATGACTATAACTAAAAGCTTAAAGTTTATTTATTATGTAAGTAGTTTCTAATATTTCCTATAAAAAATAGTATTATAAATTTTTCAATTTGATTTTTTTGTCTATATAAGAATGAGCCAAATTTCAGCTAGTTCTGGCACCCAAGGACCGTATCATGACATATAGGAGGGTTTTCCACAGTTGCACCCTCTATTGTCAATAACTGTCAAGCGATCAAGCAAAGGTCATAGTTGACACTCCACTGGCGCC
Source organism: Saraca asoca (assembly GCA_026873985.1). NCBI lineage: Eukaryota > Viridiplantae > Streptophyta > Magnoliopsida > Fabales > Fabaceae > Saraca > Saraca asoca. Next base: position 5,961 of record JANHAO010001861.1, on the reverse strand, counting down.
CAAGGACCATATCATGACATATAAGAGGGTTTTCCACAGTTGCACCCTCTAATGTCAATAATTGTCACACGATCAAGCGAAGGTCATCATTGACACCTCACTGGATTAGATAGAAAACTACTGGTGCCAATAGATGAATTAAGGATAGTGGGCTAAATGATTGGGACTTACATCGCATGGTTAAAGAGTTTGATCATTTTGGTTATAGTGGTATATTTTTCTATCTAATAAGTAATTTTTTTTTGAAAGACCTAATTTTACTATATTTCTAATTTCTAAATTTCATAATTTTATGTATGTTAATTAGGCATCTTTCCAATAAACGAGTGAGCAGAAGGGGGAAGTCAAGGAGGTTGAGAGTAAGTAGATAAAGGAATCAATGACTTAACCAAATCTTCTTTGCAAAAGGTTATTTGCTATGGTTAAGAAGATGACCAATGATGATTTTTTCTAAATTCATATGGATCACAAGGTCATGGGTAATGAATATAAATTTTTTGTGACCAAGAACAATATCTTGCAATTCTTACCCGTGAACGAGATAAATATATCTTGCGTTTAACTTTTTGAAAAGTAAGTTTATCTTTAACTTTCAATTCATAATTTTATTTTTTATTATATAGTTCAAAGAATTTTGTTAATCATTTTCTTTATTTTTTTATAGAGGTTTCTGCATTGTGACTTTGAGACCAAGAGACTGGATGTCTATGGATTCCTATGTCCACAGTTAATTGTATTAGTAGGCTCCATCTTTCGTGAGAGATCAGAATACATACCGCAAGTCCTAAAAGAAAAGAAATAATGTATTCTTGCACTGTTTATTGAGGCATAAGGATCTAATTGTTACAATGGATAGGCGTTTAGTTTATTATATTACTTATTTGATATTTGTTATTATAGGCATCATTGGATGTTGTGCGCAATTTATGTTTTTAGATGTTGATATTTGATTATGTGTTTATTGCATATGTAGACAACTATTTAATTTTAACATGTTAGTTTTGTATGAACTTGTAGTCCTTTAAAGGAAATCAAGACCTTTGTATTTAAGAAGAAATTGACAACAATTTGAGATCAATGGCTGAGATTTTTCCAACTCAATTTGGTAGAATATTGTATAAATTTATTATTAGTTTGACATATTTTGATTTTAATTGGTTTTGTAGTGTCATGAATTTTTTGTTAATCCAATAGAATGTTTGAAGTTGTTAAAATTAAGATTGCGTTAGGTGACTAGAGATTTTGGTTCGATGGTTTACAAAAATGTAAATAGCAACAAATTTCTATAAAAATTCAATTAATAGTAGATTTCTGTAAAAATGTAACTAATAGTAAGTATAATTTTTTTAGCAAAAAGACCATTTTTTTTGTATAAAAAACCAACATTGTAACCTTTTTAAAAAATTATTTCATGTTGATTTTTCATTCAATAAAGATGTGTGAGAAAAATTTTTAAATAAAAAGACGTTGGTTGTAGATTAAAAACTAACATTGTTTCTTATTATACATATCGGTTAAAATTTGACGTGGATTGTTCTATTCTACAATGTTACTTAGATAGACATCAATCTCTAAATCGATGTGGAATGTATGACATAACTGATATATAAGTGTGTTTCTGTAGTAGTGTGATACCATTTGTTAGGAAAAATATCCTCACTTCAAACAAATTAGCATTAGATGATTAAAAAAATCATATTAGTGTAATAACTCACAAACAATTTAATGTAAAAAATTTTAAACTCTAGGGGAAAACACTGATGAAAAGAGATTCACTATAAATTAAGATCACATGATAATGTGTGTGAAGACACTTAATTTAACTTTCTAATCACTATCCCTACATCTTTTTCAAACTCCTACGATTTCTCGCATAACCCATATAGGTACCCACAATGTTATTTCTATCATACTTTAAATTTTTATTCAACACAAATATTTATGATTAAAAATATTTGCTTGACAATTAATCCGAATTTCTTTCTAACACAAAAATCTAATTTAAATAGTAAAATATCTTAGAATAACAAATTAAAATTAATTAATAATGATTAGAATTAAGATCAAACTCAACACTATCAAATACTCATAACAAATTTTTTGGTATCCCAATTATAATACATCTTATTCTTATTTAATTAAATTAAATGAGATCGATTGGCAGATTCTTGAAAAATGCAAGAATTAAAAGTTCTGTTGTTTTAAATATAAAAAAATATAAATTGACAATTAATTTCGAGGGCACAAACATTTGTCAAAAGCTCAATTATACAAGAATATTTCCTCTGCCACTGTTATTCAGTTCTTGGACAGAAGTCACAGAACTGCCAATTTATCTAGTCACGGGGAAAATGGACAAGTGTAAATTCATCAGATCCAGGGACCATTTCATCTAACTCACACAATAAAATATGATAAAGGTGTTGTGTCTATGAGAATATAATATAATATATTATAATATTGATGATTTTTATCTTTGGAAAATGATATGAAATTGAAATGCTAGATTTTTAACTTTCCATTATTAGAGTAATCTTATTTATCCTTTATATTTTATTTCCATTTATAATTTATAATGACATTTAGAGATGTTAAAGATCTTATTTTTATTGTGATTTTGATAATTTAATTGATACAAAAGAGCATGCTCCCATTTTATTTTTGACCAAAATAAGGCTCACATACTTTTATTTTGTTAAAAATAAATAATATTCAAATATAGATTGAAAGGTGTAAAAAAGGGTTAAATTACAATTTTTATTTTTATATTTTTCTTTAATTTGTAAACTCTTGTTTATATTTTTTTTTCATTGTAATTAAATCATAAATCTATTTTGGTTTGTACTTATTCATGTTGTAATTAATTTGAATAATTTTGTCTACAATCTTATGTGTCAAAAGCTTATTGATTTGTATAGTTTTATCCTCACATAATAATACAATCAGAAAATTGTTAAATAGAATAGAATATATAATCTCAATCATACATATTCTAATATATTTAATTTCAATTTATTTAAATATTTCATTCAAATTGTAATAATTTATCATTTTAACTAATGTTAATATCTTTTAATTATCATGTCATAATATAATTATATAAATACGCAAGTGTTAACAAAGTTGAACAATTGTTGATAAAAAATTTTAAATTAACAGAGATAAAAAGTTAATTATAGATAAAAATTTTGATTTAATTATATAAAAAATATAAAGTCAAAATTGTAAATTGAAACTAATAATAAAAATAAAAAAGTCATAGAAGAGAAAAATATTCTTGAAAACAATCTAGAATTGAAAATAACATGTTTTAATTAAACAAGAAGAAGTCAAAACCAGAAAAACACGTAGTCAAAGGAAAGCCACCAAACAAAATTCCCAGGATTGACCGGGGTCGGCCGAAGGTAGGAAAAGTGAAACTGGCAAATATCCAGCAATAAACCCGGAAAAAAAATGAAAATGAGAAAAAAAAAAAAGGTATAAAATGCCACAAGGTTGGCGTGAAACCGTGGAAGTGAAGATTCAACGTTCACATTTTGTGGGCGTCTACTATCTTTTACTTGTGGGAATCAACAGGGTCTCCACAAAGCAACACATAATAATCATATATATACTTTTAATAGGATGCGGAAATTCGTCACAGACCGGGCTAAAAGCCTTTTGAGGTGTTCCATTCAACACCCTTCTTTCTCTGCTCCTCGATCACGTTTCTTGTCTTCTGCTTCTTGTTATGAAATGGCTACCGATTCTTCTTCTGATTCATCCCATCATGTATCTGTTGAAAACCTCAATCCAAAGGTGGTTGCTTTTATTGCTTGTTTAGGATTTTATTTTTCTTATGTTGAAACTTTGAAACTTTGAGCTCTTTGATTGCATCTATGGAGATGGATGAAAATGGCTTGATATTCCTGCAAATGGGCTTGCTTTTGGTTTCTTCTTGTTGCTGCATTGTTGGAGGTTGATTTGAAATGGTTTTTTATGCTGAATCTCTTGCTTAATGATGAATATGTTTATATTGTTATTGCTTAATGTTATTGATCTGCAATTGGATTTTGACTTTTAATCTGTTCGTTTTGTCTAGTTATTTTCAAAAATGAACCTTTTTTTTTTTTTGAGCCTATCTCACTGGAGATTGATAGCAGACTAATACCTCCTTACTTTTGTATTTTATTTGGTTTTTGTCTATTAGCTGTTGTCTATATAAGATTGTTCATTGATTTATAAAATTTAATTATTGGCCAAATTTTCCAACTGTTTGTTTACTTGCCTTTATGGAATGACATTCCAATAGATTTTCTTACCGATGTTGGTTTTACTGTCAACAATTTGTATTCACCATATACTTATTTTGCAAACTATGGTTTTCCTCGTCTAGGTTCTGAAATGTGAGTATGCTGTCCGTGGAGAGATAGTCACTATTGCCCAGGTACTGTGATTTGGCACTACATCTAAAAATCTATATCTTTCATTGAAAAGACATTCTTTTACAGGTACAAATTTTAAAAATGCAAATATTAAGACCCTGTCATCTAACACCAATGAACTGATTTTGCTGCAACTAGGTTAAAATAGGAGTTCATTTTTTCTGTTTTAGGTGATTTCTTGAGAATTTTGTATGGGGGAATAGTTATGACAAATAGCTGACAAATACATCATGGTTTTTCTATACTGTACCCTCACAATGTGTTACTGTGACAGAAATTACAACAAGAGTTACAGGCCAAGGCAGGTTCTCATCCATTTGATGAGGTATTCCTTTTTCTTCTTAATTTCTCTTCTTACAGTAAACTCTTCCTATACCTTTAAGAATTTAGAATTATATTATGTGAATCTGTGATAAAATTGACTTTTTAACTTCCTGAAGGTGTTCTGCTTTTTCTAATTCCGCTTTTGTCTGAAAATAGATACTCTACTGCAACATTGGTAACCCACAGTCTCTTGGCCAGCAGCCAATAACCTTTTTCCGAGAGGTTAGTTTGATTTAAATTTTCTGGAGGAATGCAACAGTTTTGATACAATTAAAGCAATGCTTATTATCGTGATCTCTTTTCTATATCAGGTTCTTGCATTATGCGACCATCCAACCATTTTGGACAGAAGTGAAACGCAGGGATTGTTCAGGTACTGAAAAATTAATGCCACCTTTGTGTTATCGGGAGAAAGAAAAGAGAAAGTTACTGTCAATACTTATGTCTTTATCATCCCCTTTCTGGTCTTTTTGATTAGTTTTTTTCCTCTGATTGTCCTTATGACATATTGCAGTGCTGATGCTATACAGCGAGCTTGGCAGATTCTGGACCAGATTCCAGGGAGAGCAACTGGTGCCTATAGTCACAGCCAGGTAGTGATTGCTTTCCTTCAGAAATTTTCAGAATTGATTTTTATGAGTTGGCCATGAAATTGTTCTTGTTTCTGTATCAGGGAATTAAGGGTCTACGTGATACAATTGCTGCTGGAATTGAAGCTCGTGATGGTTTTCCTGCAGATCCCAATGACATTTTCTTGACAGATGGGGCAAGCCCAGCGGTATAGTTCAACTTTACATTTTTGTGTTTTTAATGCCAAAGCTATGAAAGTTATGTTTTCAACCGGAACCAGCTAAATAATTTGCTTTTATGTTTGAACAGGTCCATATGATGATGCAATTACTCATAAGGACAGAAAATGATGGCATTTTCTGTCCCATTCCACAGTACCCTCTGTACTCAGCTTCAATTGCCCTCCATGGTGGGACTTTGGTATGTTTCATAGTAATCTAGAGGAGGTTAACTACTTAATACTATAATATAAAGGACTCTGCTATTTAAATGTGTTTACCTGCTCAGAATTAGTAGGATGATCCTTCTTTGAACAGATCAATTGGAGAAAAACGGGCAGCTAATGTTTTCATACATAATTACTTGTATCATTGTTTAGGAATAATATGAAATGCTAAAAAATTTCACATTTGGTGTTATAATT
>JANHAO010001860.1:0-31177 GCA_026873985.1 Saraca asoca | reverse complement strand
AGTTTTACTTGTGAAAGAACATATGAAGAGTTTATTTGAAAATCTTTTGATCAAATACTCATTTAAAAATGATTATTGCTATCTCGAATCAAGTTATTTTGTAAAACATAATTGGACCAACTTCTTTTAAGATTTGCTTACAAAAGATCCTATGAAATTAAAGAAAAAGCTTAATACTGTTATAGATCTTTTGAGCAACTTTAAGTAACTTTGAATCCTATAAAACAAATAAACACTTAAACTCATGTAGTTAGATTGTGATATAAACTAAAATTATTTTTTAGCATAAAAATCAAGAAAAATATGCAACTAGAATAACCTAGGCTAATAATTAAGACAAACCACCACTAAAAGCACGTTGAAGTCACACATTTAAATGTTAGTTTGACACTTTTAAGTAAGTGGTTATTTATCAACAATTGTTATAAACCACCTCCAAACCCTTTATTTTTTCACTTAATTGCGAATCAATTTCATTTTTGCCAAGAAACAAAATCATGAACTAAAGAAAAAATCCAATTGAGCTTCTTCAATTTTCTTCATTTTTTGCAAACCAAAATTCTTATATTTTCTATCTGCAAGCTCTATGTTGATTGAGCTTCTTCAAGTAGATCCATATCCAATCGAGCTTCTTTAATTTTCCTCAAATTTTAGCAAACCATGAATTAGAGAAAAAATCCAATCGAGCTTCTTCAAATTTTCACAAACCATGAACTAGAGAAAAAATCCAATTGAACTTCTTCAGTTTTCTTCATTTTTTGCAAACCAAAGTTTTTAATTTTCTATCTCCAAGCTTTGTGTTGATCGAGCTTCTTCAATTGAATCTGTGTCCAAGTGCTACTGATCGAAAGAGGTAATTAAATGAGATTTTTTTATGAAGATGTATTAGGTATATTGGGTTCAAAATCATCAACTGACTTGAGCTTTTAGTAGGAATTATGAATAACATCAATTAGATTAATTTAAATAATAGATTAAATAGAATTTTGACAATAATGTGTGAAACAACTATAAAGAGAATTTCTTACACCCCCATTATAAATTTGAAATTTATGCCTCATATAATATCTATCATAAAAAAATCATATTTTTGAATATAAGATGCTTCTTAATTTTATTCGCATTAAATTAAAATTTGTCCCACTAGGAAATATTTTCATCATGATCATATTCATACAAAATAAATGCCATTTTATTTCATCATGATTCCATTCACACAAAATAAGTACCACTTTATTATCATTGAGATTATATTTACACATAATAGATTCCACCTTTTTTTAGTGTGATCTTATTTACACAAAATAATTACCACTTATTTTTATCAAGATCATATTCACATAGAGTAGATTCCACTTTATTTTCTATAGCAATCTTATATTCACATGGAATAGATACTACTATTTTTTATCTTGATTATATTCACACAAAAAATACTAATTATGTGTTTAAAGCACCATGGGACATTATTTAAAATAAAAACTACCAAGATCAATTGAATTTGCATATTTTCTCTTTGTATCAAATATAATATAAAATATCTATTCATTCAAGTGACTATTAAAATAGCCTTCACTAGATTTAATATACATATGACATATTAATTGGTTTCATGTAAAGATCATTTAAATCATTATCAAATCGGTAATGATGAAACACTTTACCATTTACCCTATACCATATAACAAAGAATTTGTTGACGGTGGAATCTGGTTCTAAGCCAAACTCTAGGCAACTGTGATCAGTTCTTGAACCCTGAACTATTTTCTGATTGATCAAATGAGAGAAGAAGACAATGGAAAGGAATAAGGGCAATTGTAGATAGTGTTTTTAATGTGGTTCGACTAAATCTGGGTGGCACTAGACCTTACATCCATAGTGGAATTTTATTAATTTGAAGGAAAGGTTTATAGAGCTTTAGCTAGCTATTCTGGCCTCTCCCCTTCTCCCCCTTCTAACAATGATTTCCCTATTTATAGAGGAAGAAAGGTTACAAGCAATAATTACTACTTGCAATTCTGTTACATCAAATAATAAATGAACAAGACTCTCTAGACTACTGCAAATCGACTACTATAGGCTACTTTCTACGAAGTAGGCCTCTTTTGTCGGCTAGAATACAGGCTTGATGCAAGCTTGTCTAGACTCCATCTCATAGAGCTTTTCGCCTAGGGAGGTGCTTTGTCTTCACAAACTGACATCCTTGATGCAGGATTGTTGTTGTTCTTTGAATAGTGAGGTCAAGCTTGAGGTTGGCAGAGCGAGCTGGAATTTGGCAGAGCAATTTGCCAAACACACAACCCGAGACCTCGCACTCTCATCCTCAGCAAGTTGGATGTCTTCTAGTGTAGGCTTAACTTCCGCTGGGGCTTTGGCCTACTTTTTTGAGATCAATTTTCACCTACAACATAAGCCACTAACTCTTAGTTCGCTTCATGGACTGGGAGTTGTAATTTTTACTATTTTAGTTAAAGTCCTTGTTCTGTTGCGTTGTCATTTCAGTCTTTCACACTTTCATTTCATCTGACTTTAGGCATACTTCTTTTTCTGACCTTACCTGGTTTTCTTAGGACTATTTGATCAAGCATGGTATTTTGTCTGCCAAGTCATTCACCGAACTCGAATTAGTCTATAAAGCTTGAGAAGCTCTTCTTGCTTTTTCGTGATCAGATGGATATGTTGGTTAAGTCCCTAAATACCTTTGCTAGTTTAGCTTCCAGTGAAGTGCTAAGGCATGTATGGCCTACGACATGGGGCTCTGAGGCATGGATAGCCTACTATACATGGCTCCTGTGGATAGCTCTTTATGCTAGCCACGAGGGAGATCTTGTGTAGATCTTGAATTATTTCTTCACAGCTTTATAGTGACTTCCTGCCTTGTTAGCCGAACTCCTGGTGCCTTTTTGAATTGCATTAGGTTTGGTCCAGAAGGAACTGCTGGCTGAGGAGGGATAAAAGCAGAAGTAGTCGACCTCGTTGGTCTTCCTACAGGTAGGAGTTCATCTCTTGGTAGCTGGCTTTTTAGTTTTAACAACAACTTTAGGCTCTTTTGGCTTCTGATCTTGTACTTTCGATCTCTTGATGTAAATTTTTTCCTCCTTAAGCAAGGTCTTTAGTGAATGAGCATTTTTGTATAAATCTTGGATGTTGTATTGGATGCCTTCATCCATTTCTAATGATTATGTATATGGCTGCAAATCAATGAAATGCTAGCATGGCCAATCGGCCATAACTTTTTGTGTGATGAACTTTTGGCATACAGTTGCCCTGATTAATAATAAGTAAAGTTCAGCCATATCACATGTGAACTGCGGCTGGAAGGATCTTGCTAGTGAGTTGTGGGTACTTATTTGCATGAGACCTGTGATGAGCTTGTAGTGTCTTTTGTGCCTGTGCGAGCTTTTAGGGGATCTACTAACACAAGTTCTATAGGGATATGCTCAACACAATTTTGGAACTCCTAAATCTACTCTCTAACAAACATGTACTTTGTATCAAAGTGCTTTAAGTGCTTAAAGCTCCTGTTGTTTTGAGAGAAGCACACCACAATAGAGTTATCACAATATATGGTCAGAGGTCTAGAAATACTCTCCACAACCTGAAATTCTACAATCAAATTCCTTAACCATATTGCCTGATGAGTAGCCTCGTAACAAGCTATATACTCTGCATCTATGGTTGAAATAGTTGTAAGTGTCTGCTTGGCACTTTTCCATGATATAGCTCTTCCCGCTAACATGAATATATACCCTGATGTGGACTTATGATCATCTAGACAACCACCATAGTCAGAGTCAGAATATCCTGCTACCTCAAGATGATTCGATCTCCTATAAATGAGCATATAGTCTTTGGCACCTTATAAGTACCTCATGACTCATTTTGTAGCTTGCCAATGAGCCACATCAGGTTTGCTCAAGTATCTCCTAAGTACACTAACAACAAAAGTAATATCAAGACATGTACAAACTTGAGCATACATAAGGCTGCCAACAACGGAAACATATGGGACCTTCTCCATATCTGTAATTTCTTTGTCATTCTGTGGACACTAGGTATTAGATCTCACCCTTTTAAACGGGTGTAGTGCAAGGATTACAAGACTTCATATTGAATCTATTTAGAATTCTTTTAATATAGCCCTTTTGAGACAAGCTAAGAATACCATGTGACCTGTCACAATGAATCTCAATACCTAATACAAAAGAGGCATCGCCAAGATCCTTCATATCAAAATGTGCTATCAACATTTGCTTGGTTTCAAATAGGAGATTTATATCATTACTAACCAAAAGAATATCATCAACATATAACACAAGGATAATGAATTTACTCCCACTATTCTTCAAGTAAATACATTGATCAATTACATTTTCTTTAAAACCAAGAGAGCAAATAATATTGTCAAATTTCAAATATCATTTCCTAAAGGCCTATTTCAATCCATAAATGGATCTTCTCAATTTGTACACCATATGTTTCTTGCCATTTTTAGCAAAGCCATCAGGTTTATCCATGTACATATCCTCATGTAAATCACCATTCAAGAAGGCAATTTTAACATCTATCTAATGGAGCTCCAAATTAAAATGAACAACCAATGTCATCACAACTCAAAAGGAGTCTTTTATGGATATTGGAGAGAAAGTCTCCTTATAATCAATGCCTTCCCTCTGATTATATCCCTTAGCCACAAGTTTGGCCTTATATCTCTCAATTTCCCCTTTTGCATCACACTTCTTTCTTAAAGACCCATTTACAACTTGTAGCCAGTAAGTAACTCTACCAATTCCCAAACATCATTCTTCCTTATAGAAGCCAATTCATCCTCTATAGCAACCAACCACTATAAGCTATTAGAACCGAACATAGCCCCATGGAAGGAAATAGGATCAAAGTCTTCCACTGAATTAAATTCGTGCTCCTACAGGTATACAAAATAATCTTTGAATTTAGAAGACTCTATAGGTTTGGGAAATCTCTCAAATCTTCTAAGAGGAGCCACAACAACATTTGGGTCTGGCACATTATTCTTAACTTATTGAGTGATATCAGTATCATCAACAGGATCAACAATATCAATACAGATTAATGGAGAAGCCATTATTTCTAAAATAAGGATAACAAGTGTTAGAATAACAACACGCTCCTCCCTGAATTCAATAATGCGTGGTTCCTAAATTACACCTTGCTCTAAGTTCCCTTCAAAATAGATAGCCTGATTAGACTCAATAACTCTGGTAGTATAATAAGGACAATAGAATCTTGAACCCTTTGAATTAGTGTAGAAGCCAATAAAGAATCCACTAACAGATCTTGGATCAAGTTTCCTCAACTGTGGGTTATATGATCTCACCTCTGCATTACAATTCCAAACACGATAATGCTTCAAATTGGGCTTCTTACTAGTCAAAAGCTCATAAGGAGTTCTTGGTATAGACTTACTTGGAACATGATTCAAAATATAAGCAGCGGTCTTCAATGCATCTCCCCACAAGAATTTCGGAATGGTACAATGACTAAGAATACATCTTACCATGTCTAGAAAGGTATGATTCCTACTTTCTGTAACTCCATTTTGTTAAGGAGTACCAGCCATGGTGTACTGTGCTTCAATACCACATTCCTATAAGAACCTAGCAAAAGGTCCAAGATTTTTGCATGTTTCATCAAACCTACCATAAAGTTTACCACCTCTATTAGACCTTGCATATTTAATCTAGTGCCAAATTTTTGTTCAACAGCAGCCTTCAATGCTTTAAAAGCATCCAAAAACTCAGATTTCTCATGCAACAAATCAATCTAACCATATCTAAAGAAATCATCAATGAAGGCGATAAAATATCGAAACCCTCCTAATGCAATAAGAGTAAAGGGTCCACAAATATTGGTATGAATCGACTATAGTATTTCTTATGGAAGGTACATAAACAGTATATTTTAAAATTAATTCATATCCAGTATATAACTTCAAAGATACTAACTTTAGAAATACTACTCCTATGTGTTCAACCTAACACTATCACCATTCCCTACTGTGATCATCAACTCCCCATCACTTGGCCTCCACCGGCTTCTGAATTTCTGCAGATAGTTTGTAACATGAATAGTTGTACCAGTATCTAATCACCATGTATTTGAAAGAACATCAACAAGATTCGATTCAAAATATACTAGAGCCAGGGGGTTACCTTTCTTTCTCTCAAGCTAACTCTTAAATTTCATACAGTCAGCTTACTTATACCCAGGAGCATTACAAAACTTGCATCTTCCATTAAAAGGATATTTTGACTTTGCATCAGAAGATTCACCAGAGTGTTGCCTAGGAGAAAAATGTTTAGGCTTTTCATTCCACTTCTTCTTAAACTATGGCTTGTTGTTCTTGCCCTTAAACAACTTTTTCTTATTGTTAGTTTTATGAAAGGTAAAGTGAATGTTATGGGTCTTGCCTTTCTTCATTGTCTGCTCTTCTTGAGTAAGAATCAATACCAACTCATCAATAGTCCACTCTTCTTTCTGAGCATTGTAAGAGGTCCTTAGAACATCAAATTCAACCAGTAAAGATTCGAATACCTGCTAGATTAGGAAATCCTCTCCCAATTCTACCTTTATGGACTTCAACTTGTTGTACTAGTTGACAAGCTTCATCACATGTTCACGAACACCATTAACACCATCATACTTAGTCTTCGTCAATAGAGAAAGGTAGGAGGACTTTTCAAACTTATCAAACCTCTTGAATTTCTCACCTATAACCTTGAGAAATTCCTTAGCATTATCTATCTCACAGATGCTTTTCTTGATAGTTTTGTCCATGCTATACTTCATGGTCATTAAATAGATTTTGTTAGAATGAGTGAACTTCTCATATTTTGCCATATCAGCAGCGAAAGAATTTTCTATGGGCTTTGGAGGCTCATACTTAATGAGAGCAGCATTCACATTTGTGATAGCCAAAAACAACTTTAATAACTTAACTCAGTCATCATAATTGGTCCCATTCAGCTTTGTCAGAGTATTCATTTGCATAGGCAAAGCTATTAACGGAGATTTTTAATGTCGAGCATGAGCACTTATCCACAATTAAACCTTCTCATACATTATAATCCTGCCTAAGGGTCCTAAATTATCATGCATGAGTGGATTCTATTACATTAAAATCATATCCCTAAAGCCAATACCAATAGGATATTGAGAACTCTGAAGACATAATTTCAATGCATGTAACAAGTCACTAGGAACTATATCAATAAGGACAAACTAATGCGATAAGTGCATTATTAACATAATCCCCAATGCAACAACATTATCAACATTATAAGTTATAACACTTCAATACAATTAGTCCCACGAAGGCAAGTTCACAATTATATAAAGTGCCTCAAAAATGGTTTCAATAACCCAAAACAACTCTCAAAATTATATTACATAATTAATAATAATTTTCAACCTTATAGAATAGTATATTTACATAATAACATCAAAACTATTTAATTAATCAAATTATGTGAAATCCTAGAGTACACAATATATAATGAGCCAATAATTATTAGGAATACACACAAAAAATTTCAAGCTCAAAATCAATTAATACAATATAATTTTAGTAATTTTAAATGCTGTAAAATCAGTAATAAATATTTCTAGGAATTAAAAATTCCAAAAAAAATAGAGGGCAGCGAGTGAAGTGCATAGAAAAAACGGCATGTCAAAATGACACATAGGGAGACCGCATGTGCCCCCACGTGCCTAGCCTGCAAGTGGGCTTGGTGCGTGGGTGCTATTCATCCCCCTCCAACCATATCGAAAATACCCATTTGTAGGACCCAATTTCATGCAAACGAGTTTTCAACAATTTCTCCTTCATTTCTCAACCAAAAAACATGATTTTGGAGTCATTGAAGCTGGAATTTAATGATCTATAATAACCCTTTAACAATTTTAGGAATTGTGGACCAAAAAAAATGGGTTTTCGTTTGAAATAAAATGGTGGTTGGTGCTATATTATCTCAATTTCTCTCTCAATTCTCATCGAAAATACGTGATTTTGGTCCCGTTAGATTTGAAATTACAAGCTCTATAAAACCCTTCAAGAAATTTTCACAATCGTGAACAAAACAAAATTCTAGGCTTTGGATGAAAAATCATGTCTCAGTCTTGTGTTTTCTTGAAATATTTCTCTCAATTCTTAGTGAAAAAATATGATCTATATATCTATGGACTTAGAACAATACAATCTATAAAAGCCCTAACATGATTCCAAAATTGATTGATTAAAATTTTAAATTTTGAATGAATGGAAAAAATTGGGATTTTGACAAATTTCAAAATTATGCATGATATTCTTAAACACACCCAATTCCAAGAATCACAAATTACAGCCACAGTCAAGATTATATAGGCTCTGATACCAATTGATAGAAATTTTAGGAATCATGCGAGACATTTCTAATCCGAAGTATGGCATATAGCAATAGACTAAGGATTTGGGTTTTTAGAATACCTGAAAATGAAGAAAATAATAACTCCATTCTTGATCCTGAGTCCAATGATATGGAGAGAGAAACTACGTCTATTCTATGTCAAATTCCTCTGTAATAGTTTCGATGAGGCAATTGTACTCTAAGTTGTGAAAAGGAATAGGGGCCTCTCCCTGTGTATATATTGAAATTGGTCAAGCTTATCAATTAAGGCAAGCTCACATACAGGGTCCAATCGTATTCATTCATAAGCAGTGCTGATAATAAGTCCAACAATATTGATCACAACTATTTGGTCTTAATTAAGTTTATAATATACTCCAAATGATTTGATATCTAATTAGTCTGAGTTTTTATGAATAAGATGTAATATATATATTATTGAATTATGTTAATCCACATAAAAAATCTAACAAATTATACATTTGATATAAATATTGGGATAAACATACATAATATACAAAATTATGGATCATGGTACAAAAGTTAACGTAAAACATGTGATAGGAGGATGTAACTAGAAATAAAATAATGTATGAGTTTTTACTTTTAATAGAAAAAAAGAACGCATAATTTAGGGGTTATTTGATTCACATAGCAAATAATTCTTCGTAGAAAATTAAATTTTTTAAGAAATAAATTTTTTAATGAAATTTTTGAAAAATATTCAAAATTATTTAATTAGTTATAAGAATTAAAAATTATACGAGAAATCTTTTCTTATCTAAAGAATGATATGTAAGTAACATTTTATATTTTATAGAAAACAAGACTTTTTAAAAAATCTTATTTCTTTTGTATTGTCAAAAAAACAATCATATATGACTTCCAAAAACAATTATATTCTTTATATAACTTTTTGTCGTGAAAACCAACGATTAGCAATCAATGAAAGGAAACTACCCTTCATTTCCTTGACATGGTGCGTGCCAAGGGCTGGCAATACTTACGGTGAGGATGGCACATCCGTTTGACAAAGGTGGGTAGATTAACGCTAACAGCGGTAAGTAACGCATTTGATGAGAGTAGTGCTTGGTTGTCGATGACTCCGTGGATGCCTATTGTACGCAGTTCTTTTCTCATCCCACGTGTTTATGACACATAATAATAATAATAATAATAATAATAATAATAATAATAATAATAATAATAATCATCATTTCATAAATAAAAAATATTTTATTGTAAAAGTAACTTATCTATGAATCATAAACTACTAAACAAATTGATCAGTTTTAATGCATTGAAAATAACTAATAATACAATAGCTAAAAACATACAATTAATGCTATTAGAAAAAATACCGTTAATAAAATATTTTTATTATATATTATACATTTTGGGAAAAAAAAACATCAGGACAAAATGTATGAGTCAATGCAATAACTAAAACACAACATGCAATCAGGAGAGAATATATAAATTAATGCTATGGCTAAAATAAAATATACAATGTGGAGAAAATATATAGATT
This sequence comes from Saraca asoca, assembly GCA_026873985.1. Taxonomy (NCBI): domain Eukaryota; kingdom Viridiplantae; phylum Streptophyta; class Magnoliopsida; order Fabales; family Fabaceae; genus Saraca; species Saraca asoca. The sequence goes on along the minus strand of JANHAO010001860.1, from coordinate 21,223 downwards.
AATGCTACTAGGAAGAAGTATCATTAATGAGATATCCTCTTATATGTTTTAGGTAAAACGGACAATAAAAAAATAAAAAGGTATATGTATTTTTCTTTTTTTAATTGATAAATACTATTAATGTACATTTAAATGTAAGAAAAAAGACTAAAAATATGGGAAACAAATAAAAATATAATAACATATTGTGATATGTAATTGATGTATATTTACATACAAGGAAGAAGTCTAAACACGAGAAGCAAATAAAAGTCTAATAATACATTTTGAATGCCATCAATGTAAATTTAAATACAAGGAAAATTTCGAAAAATAATGAAAACAGATAAAACTCTAATAATGCATCTTGATATATAATTAATATATATTTAAATATGAGAAAAAAATCTAAAAATAAGGAAAACAGATAAAAGTCTAATAATTCATATTAATTTGCAATTGATGTACATTTAGATGGAGGAAAAAGTCATAAAAATCTAATAATAAGATAACAAACAATTAGAAAATGAATACTTGATTCTAAGCAAAAAATTAAAGAGATTTTGAATATCATAAAATAAATTAAAGTTAAATATTTTAACTACTAATGAACACAAGATAGAAATAAAATAAAAATAATAATAAATAAAAAATTAGAACATATTCACCAAATGACAAAAACCACAAAGAAATTTAATGTCGGACGAAAGAGATTTATAGGATTGATTTCACCACCAAAATGCACAACCCTACTCGTTGCAAGTAGTGTGTTGACAAATTTGCTGAAAGGGTGGTGTTTCCTTCATTTCCTCTATCACCAATTTGAGCCACTTCTTTGCCGAAAGCCATCACTATATATAACTCCCCAATGGAGTTGCCAAAATAGAAAGGGGAAGGTCGAGGTGCTTGGAGGTCTAAATATAATAATAGAACTAGCTTCTAAAGGCAGTTGCTATGCATCGAGAAGTAGGCATTTTAAGTAGGGCAAAAGGGAACAGAGGGTCAACAGGTCCTAAAAGGATTGAGCTTAAGGTATTCTCTATGTGTTTGGGTTCGTTAAAAGGTTCAAGTGAGTGAGGTTTAGGGAGGTCTAATATTCCTAAAGGTTTCTAATGGCTATGAGATATCAAATATTATAGTGATCTAGTAAAGAGGGGAATGGGGATTCTGTTTATAGGGTCGCCATCATATATAAGAGTTAATGAGGGTAGTGTAATAGTCCAATTATGAGACAGGTATTTAAGAAGATGATGGACGAGTGCTGGAGAACTCTTAAGGTTGACAAAAAGCTTAAAAGAGAAATCTATAGGAAGTCATTTAAAGTGAACTAAATTGACGGAATGGCTAAATTGGTGAGATATTCTTTAAGGTCAAGTTTCTAAAAGGTTAGGTTTCTAGAGCCTGAGGGTACTAAGGGAGTGGTATTCCTAAAGGGAGGTAATTATATTTTCTAGAGGAAGGTCTTCTAAAGGTCTTAGGTTCTGCAAGAGCAATTCTTCGATAGGGTAGTTTAGCTAGACAAGGTGCCCCCTTACTAGCCCTTACTATAAGGATCTACGAGTGAGAAATTAAGTAGGGCATGCTCATTTCTCTATACTTCTATAAACACATTCCTACTCCAATCCTACCATGCCACATCCACAAGAAGTTCCTAAAGAGCTTGATGGGGAAGGCAATACCCATCCTTGCGATTCAAGTTAGTTATTGCCCTTGATTGAAAGCATCATTAGCTGGCACAATGCCCGCATGCCATCCTATTAGAATAGGACTATGTAGCATTCCATAAGCACACTAGCACTAAAGCCATCTACATGAGGGTTTGAAGACCAAGAACAGGATCCTACCCCCAAGAGTTGTATAGAAATGGGGTCTTGCCCTTAAAGTGTGATGTAAGAGATAGGTAATATAGCTTTAAAAGCTTATAGTAGTAGCTAGTTTAGAGATTAAGGGAGTGAGGAACAATTTATCTTTAAAAGTTAATTGTAACAACTAGTCTGAAGACCAAGAGAGTGAGAAGTAATATAGCTTTAGTAGCTAATTGTAATAGTCAGTCCAAAGATCAAGAGTGTGAGAAGTGGTTTAGCTTTAGAAGTTAATTGTAATAGTTGGTCCAGAGACCAAGTGTCACTTTTCAAAATTCAAGGGTGTGATTGGCATAAATCGCTTTATGGTGATTTGGAAATCCATGAGCAATCTCTTCTGAAGGCCTTTTTCATAATTTTGAAAGCATGAAAATGATGCAGAAATTATATCTTTTAGACCCTTTATCTTCAAACTCATGATATGCAAGATTTTAATAAAAAACCATTTGAAATGAATAATTTTTTGAAATTAAAATAAAATTCTTTATGAAAGTTATAATCATAACTGAGGATCCAATGTTTGGTTGGTTGGACACTAACAACTAAAAGAAAACTAAGAGAATCATAAACATTAAATCATACAGATGTAATCTTTAAAGAATTTCTTCATTGAAATAGTCTCTTCAAATTTATCAACATAAAAATGTTAATAAATAGAAAGAATACGACAACTTAGTGAGCAAAACACCCAGCTTTAGGTTGAAAACTTTTTTGTTTATACATATAGTATAATTACATAAAATATAAGATATATATAGTGGGAAAATATAATTTTGAAATATATTCAAAAATAATATCATATAGACATATCCAAAGCTTTCGTATATAATCTTCATACTTATAATCTATCCTTAACTTTCTTTACTATATCATTCATTAACGAATCATATATAATGAGAGATATGATCTTTACTTTTCTAAGTCATTACCAATGACTATGTATAGCTCACATACATTACTTTACTAAGTCATATTAGATGATCATGTAAAGTTTTCTTCATCTTTTATTATATTGACAATAAGGTGTACCGGAAAGTAATATTCTTGTATTCTTTTATGTCGTGTCCTTTAATTTTTCTCATAGGACTGTTTCATTTCTATTGTGCTCAAAAGCACTTATTCCATAATCTTCTATCACATAGGTAACTTTGTCCCATAACCTCATATTATATGGGAGATCATCTGCCCATAATCCCTTATCGTACAAGAGACCTCATATATATCTCTTAGTGCACATAAGTCTACCAATATTCCTTGTTAGTTCACAAGCATACATACACATCACAGATTTCATCTCTCACCATTCTTGTACCTCATCTTATTCTAACATACTCAGCTACCCCTGTAAGTATAATTATCATATTCATGTCCTTCATGTTAATTTCTATATATTGATGTGATAAGACATGATTATAAAATATTATCCTTAAAAGGAAAACTTCTTTTATGAAAATAATTAGAATTGTTAACATAAAATAATATGTAATTAAATGAAAAATTATAAAATATATACTTATGTAAATAAAACATAGTACTCCTAAAACAATAATTTTATTAATTTTAATAAAATCTAAATAATTTGATAATTTTCATAAATGTAAATAATTTAATTAAATAAATAAATATTTTAAGAAAATAGGATTTTGGAATTCATAAATCATAATTTATATAAATTATAGAAAATTAATTTTAATAACTTTTCATAATTTATATTATTCATGTTCAAATGCATATGCAAGGTTGAGATTTCTAATTTAATCCACAACCTAAATCATTTCTACATTCCTATACAAAATCCGTTTCATACTCATATATCAATTTAGAGAAGCACATAATCATATAATAAAACAATTCCTAAATGTTAAGGTGAATCTACCTTTCCATATACATTCTGTCATAAACCTAATTTCATCAATTCTTTCATTCTAGGTCTAATCCATGATCTCTTGTTTGTAATATTTTTTGCCTATTTCTCATAAACTATTTCTTTAACTACATTACTCGTATCTAACAATCAAAAAACATTTGGCAATTTCCAAAAAAAAAAAAATATAACTTTGTATAAAAAGAAAGTTAGAAGGGAAAAATCCTATTCATCTTGATAGTAAAGAAATTTCCTAAACCTATTCTCAGAGCCCTTACCCTAATTTTGACTAGAACCCTTAACTGTTGGAAAAACTTAGGTTCACACCCTAAAAGAGCACAAACCAGAACCCTTTTATATTAAGCAACACTCTTTAAGAGCTATTCAATTGCAAGTAAGGATTATGGAACAAGTCATAAGAGTTGCTACTTATATATGCACAAAAATACGATTGATCAAGAGCACTATGCATAGTCGGTTGACTTGTCTTGTCTTTACTAGCCGATCGATCACTTCCTGGGATCCAGTTGACCAGTTGGTCCAATTGCCAAGGCCCTTTGCAACTCAAGACCTTGGCCCAACCTATCATGTAATCATATCCAAATTTGAGTTTTTAGTGATGAAATTTTATTCTACTACCTTTTATACTAAGTGACTCCCTCTAATCTAAGCCTCTGTTTTGGGGATGTTACAACGATCGACTAGTTGATCCACCCTCAAAGATCATGCCTGTGATCAACTAATTACCCTTCCGAACCCATATTCAAATTCAGTCAAGTTAATCTTAGAGGGATCTTACACTGAGTGAGTGAGTGAGAAATAGCTTATAGAAATGGGTAGTTGGCCTTGTAATAGTAATGTAATAAGTATAACATGTAGGCAAGCAAAGGTAGTAGCTTTGTGCTGGCTATTTGTTCCATTAGTAAGGCTATAAGTAAACTTTGTGCTGCCTATTTGGGCCAAGAGTATGTTAGTAAGGCTATAAGTAAACCTTGTGCTGCCTATTTGGGCCAAGAGTATGGCTATTAAGATAAGTAAGTTTCATGCTAGCTATTCGAGTCATAAGTAAGAATTTAGAATGAGTGAGCTTTATGTTGACTACTCGAGGCATAAATAAGGATTTTAAGGTCTAGAAGGTTAAGGCTTAGGATTTAATAGGCTCATATTATAGATGAATCAGGGGCCAGAAACTTGGTGTTGTCAAGATACTGTTAGGCTTCAATTTGATTTTTCTTCAATTTGATTTCTCTTAAGTCTCCGTGGAAACATGTATTATAAATAGAGTGGAACTTAGCAGTTAAGGAGGAGGATACATCTCAAACACTAAGCACACTCTCTACATTGGTGCTCTTCCTTTCAGCACTCTACTGTTTAGTTTTTAATATTATTTGTAATTCTTTTACGGAATCCAGCACACCTTTGTGCTTTTTTATTATGGTTTCATTACTTTATCATAGATTTTATTTGCTTTGCCTTGTGTCACCATTCTCATTGAAACTCGAAAATAATAACCGCCCATTCATCGTGTAAGAGTTCACTTATTGCACAAAGTCGAATCCCCATATCGCAGATGCAGAGGGAAACAATAACATTACGGGAATTGTTGAGGCAAAAGTTGGAGAGGGTCCCAAGATGCTTTACCAATGTCTATCTAGCAATTGAATCTTGCGAACCTCCTGTCTCTGATCTTTAATTGATAGTGATGTGAAGTAGAATTCTGTTTGTTGTTTGTGGTGTGAAAGTCACCTTGTGTATAATTCATAGTGATCTTGGTTAAGAGAATTTGACTGGGAAGGTATCACTTGCATTGACAAAACGTATATCTAGAGGAACAAGTCCAGGCTTTCTCGTAAAAGGAGGAAGCATGTAAATTCAATCTCAGGGCCCACTTGAAAAGGGTCTTGAAGACGCCATAATACATTCTGGCGCCTTTCATTTGGGAAAGTTCTATCATCAATTAAATTTATTGAGATGAAGAGCCTCGTAAAGTTATATGATGTCTAATATCATATTTTAATCTATTTTATAAATACTTATTAAACTACATAAATGATAATTAATCAATTTACATTAGAAAAAAATAATCAATCAATTTAATTTATAAACTAAACTGACTAGATTGATAAAAAAAATTAAGTGTATTTATTTAATAGAGTTTTAATTATTTTATTTAGTTTATGAAATTATCTCATCCAGCAAACTAACAAGATTAGTGTTGATCTCGTGTAATGCACAAAGTTTTTTATTATCTCATGAAAATATTAATTTAATTGATAGAATTTGACTTGATGTAATTTTCTTTTACAACATCACACATACACACACACATTAAGCGCAATTTGTTATAAATATTAATGATAGAAAGGAGAGAAAGTGAAAATAAAATTTGAAAATAGAAAATTAACAAATATCTTTAATATTTGATTTGTATCATAACAATATTAGTCCATATTCAGTATTTTAAAAAACAATCACCATCAACATTCTGAAAAAAATTACTTCTTGAAAAGTAAAAATAATACCATTGCAGTCAACTAACATATGCTATCTTAATGTCCTTTATTGCAAAAAATTTTATTTTTAAATATTTCCATTTAAAAAATACTTAGTTCCTACGATGCACCGACACTTCATATAATAGCCGTATCCCCGTGTCAGAAACGTTCCCGTGTCCGACACTTCTCGACACCGACACTTCATTTACCATGTAAAAATAGTCCGACACTTCTGAAAATACCGTGTCCCCGTATCCGTATCCCCGTGTCCCCGTATCCGCGTTCCGGTGTCCGTGCAACATAGCTTAGTTCAACTCCCCTATGATTTGGAATATTTAGAAAGAACACCTCAAAATAGAAAATAATTCATCTAGGCAAAAACAATTGCAATCATTTATTTTGCTTATCACCCAAAAGTCCTTTGTTAAAAAAAAAAAAAAACCTTGTAAATAGAAATGACTTCATTACATAACCAAAACGTCCAAAAAAAAATAAAATAATCCAATCAATTATTTAAGAAATCAATCTCAAAAACTAAAGTTAAATACCACTAACAGGTTATAAAGTTCTGCAAACCACCAACAGAATCGAGAAAAGAAATTCACGCCATTACTAAAAAAAAAAAGAAAAAAAAAATACCGCAAATCAACAATAAAGGTAATCAACACATTAAATGACAAAAGATCAACAAGCGGAACAGATTTATACTTTGAAGAACATCAACTACGTTAGGCTTCAACAACAACAGTCAACGCAGAAGTCTCACACCCACATCAAAGAAATACACTTTTCTTAAGAGTTTTAGATAATAAACTTTTAAACTAATATATGTGCAAATAGAAGAACAAATACTACAATAAATAAATCATTAATTATTTTATTTTTCATAATTAAAAATTGAATATCACAATTGTCAAAAATAAATAATTACTCCCTCTAATTAGAGTCTTAGACATTCAAATTTTAAAATAATATAATTTTATTTACATTATATTAAAAAAGTAAATATTGATATAATACTCATTTATCACACTTAATACAGGATGATGCTAACTGTCTATTATATTAATGCAGAATGATGCCAACTGGGAGTAATAGCTATCTCTGTCGTTTTTTGACCAATTACAATTAATATCATTAGCCTTGACTTTTAATTCTAATGTTATGTACAGTATAATTTCATTATTTTATTATTATAGGATTGCAAATTAAATAAGTAAACGATTAAAGAAACACAAATATTAAATAAATAATTAATTCTGTTGCAGCAATGGATTAATTTCGTTGAAAGGTAATCACATCTAAAAGAAATGCAAGGGGAAAAGCTGGTAGAAGTGGAAAGAGATAAAACAACAAGTGAGTCGAAAAAAAATTTGATGTGTTAGAAAAAAAAAGTTAATAGGAACTTTAATTCTTATAATTATATAATTATATTAAAAATTTTAAAATTATTTAAAATTAAATCTTTATTATCAATTTATATTAAATTAAGTGAATAAAATTTTTTATGTTTATTAAATAATATATTGATATTTTATTTTTACTTACTTATTATATTTATTAACTTTTGATTATTATATAAAAAATAATCTTTATTATTTTCTTAAAAAAAGGGAATCTTTATATTAATAAAGATTAAAAATATTAATTTTTATTTTAAATTGTTAATAGAAAATGATAAAAGAATTAAAAAAATGAATCTTAATTAGATTTTAGATTATTTTATATTATTTAAATTTAATATAAATAGTAATAAAATTTTAATTATAAATTATTTTAAATTTTAAAATATAATTATATAAAATTAATAAGCAATTAATCGGGCCGGAATTGTAATTCCCGAGCTGAGTCGGCTTTACCACCTTAACCACAAGCATGTGCTGCAAAGCAATGGCATAATTGTAACTCTGAGTTGTCAAACAGAATCCCGCTGCTGATAGGCTTTGCATTATTTTCCTTGTTTTTTTATGTATCTGGGGTGTCGTAATTAATTGACCACCTCGCGTGGAACTTCCCAGCGTAAACACACCTATTAAGAGAAGAAAAGGAGAGTGTCTCTCTTTCTTTTCTTACACGCACGCAACTCACAGAGCCATACTCACAACAGTGGGAAGGAGAGAAACCAAAAACCCCGAATCTAGAGACCTTAATAGCGCTCTGCCAAGCTATACAACAACAACAACAAAGAACAGAGAGAGCAAGAGAAACAAAGAAGAAAAAAAAAAAAGTACTTTTTGCCCCCCCCACAAAAATTCGTATTTCAAAGTTCATATACATAGAGAGAGATGTCTCTAGATTTTTTTATTTTTTATGATATTCAAGTGAAAGAGATCCTGTCCTTCTATAATGCTCACTTTGTCGTGGACAAGTTAATCTCTTCTTTCAAGCAATTGAATTTCCTTGATTTTTCAATCAAGTTTTCCCTTTAACTCTTCGAATCGAACTTCTTTTTTCTTTTTGATCGATTCGCATTATTGCCTAGGTACCTAAAAGGTGCTTGATTCTCTTTATTACTTTCAATTTTGGAAACCCTTTTACCCCTTTTTTTTTTTAATATAAAGTTTTTTGAAACTAAAATTAGGGTTTTCTTCATTGGCGGGTATTCGGTTATGTACTCAACTTGTTTGTGTTTGTGGATTTTTCTAGGGTTATTGGATCATAACTTTGCGGTTGCTGAATTTGAAAATTTTGAACTATCGAGCGTTTGATCAGAGCACGAATTGAACAACACTGTGCTCCTTCTCTGGCGTGCAATTGCGTGAAATGGGCAGGAGCTCCGATCTTCCCAGTGGATTTGGGAACACAGTGACTGAGCATTTGCACTTTGTGGAGATTGCGTAAGATGGTGTCCGACGTTACTTCTATGAACATGGAGGAAGATTGCGTTTATTAGTTTTGTGTATAGAATGATCAAGGCTTTGGAAGTCAATTTTAGACACTGTTCAGAGGGCTTCTGGTTCTTTAGTTTTGGAGTTTCTGTCCTTACTGGGGTATGTTTTTGGTGTTGGGTCTGGACACCGAGGATGATCAGATGATTATTTATTGGCTCAAAAGCTACAGAGAGGATCTAATTATAGTGCTCCATTATCATTTCTGAAGAGACCATTTGAATTGACATAGTTTGAACTTAGTACCTTACCATAGAGCTCCCAAGTATATACTACTTATTGGGGTTGTGCTGAACCATTTGCAGTTGTAGGACTTTTAGTTAGCTAGCTTGAGTGGTTGAGGCGCTGCACTTTGACTTTCCATTGAATTTCAGTACTATTTTTTTGAGCTGGTGGTGTATTTTGGTAAAAGGGAAATAAACATTGGGGGTTTCAACAATTTGTGCAGTGAGTAAGAAGCTTATGGAGGGATTTTACTGCTGGAAATGAATGTGGTGACATGGTGCATGGGCAGGAGCATAGTTTCTGGTTGGTTCCCTTTCTGGAACAGCACTACTGGAGAGTAATTGAAGCATTGTTAATTTTAGAAGGAGCATACTCTGGGTATATCTGGATTTTGTGCAATGTCTCGCTGCTTTCCATTTCCTCCACCAGGATATGAAAAGAAGGCTAGAACAGATGAAGTGGATTTAATAAAAAAGGTAACATATTTCCTATCCTTGTTTTTACATATAATCTGGAATAGCATTAACGGTCACAAAAATGAATTTCCTGTGAGTTAGGTCATGTTTATTGTGCAATGCAAAGGCTTTTTCTTTTTTTAATCAGAATAGAACATTAAAATGTTTATAGGATGTATGTTCTCATGTCTTGAATAATTATATAAGTATTCTACTATAGAACAGCTATTTCAATTTGATGCAGAAGGAGTCCTGTTTAATTTGTTGGCATAGAAAATTTTGAAATGGCTTCTTCCAAAGCGCCACATATGTTGTGAAAGAAGAAATGATCTTTGTTTGATAGTTGAATTGAAATTTGGATGCAATTGAGTATTATTGGAGGCTCACATTGCAGTCTCTTGTGCCTGCTTTTGCTGACTTGTGAATTTGTGATAGTAAATTTTGGTTAATGGTAATTGTTTTTTGTCACTTACAATTAGGAGATTCCTTAGGTTTTGTTGTTGTGACCAGAATTTGGATTGTTGTTATCAATAATGCTGAACTTCTAAGTCTGTCATTGCTGGTGAAGATGCAAAATGCTCTGCATATTTTACTACCAAGTGCCAACATCTTCACTCTAATCTCGCGACTCCTTTTCAATCTACAGGCTAGCTGTGGATATTTATTTCCTTAAGTAAAAGCAGCTTGTACTCTCATGCTAAGACTGCTGGTCTATCATATGCTTCTAAGTTCGTTATTATATTTGACAACTGTGGAAAAAGTAAAAGCATATTAGTGTAGTCCTATTTGTCTGCCATCTAGTGTAATATGTAATTTTGTTATAGTTGGGCACTTGAGCCACAAGGATTTGTGAATGGCTTAAGAAATCCTCTGCCAAAGATCATATATTTATGCTAGATTCATATACAATTAGAGGTAATTGGATGCTAATCACAACCAACATAACCAAATCAATTAGTGGATGAATCTCTAATTATCTAAACCAATAATTAGTGCGATAATCAATATAATAGTTTACTATTTTATTTAGATAACTCTACAATTCCCCTCAAGCTGAAGTATATATGTCATATGCACCAAGCTGCTTGCAAATATAATCTACCCTTGGACCTCAAAGAGACTTGGTAAAGATGTGTTGATCATTAAAATAGACTTAGTCACATCTGGTGTAATATGTAATTTTATTATAATGGAATAAACTCTCTCTGGAATTTTGCAAAGAAAGCCAAAAACACAACCTTGTCTCACTGCAGCGGTAAGGGCATCAATTTAGAAAATCCAAGCATTCCTCTCCGGATATATACTCTAAGGGAAGCCCTAGCATTCATGTTCTCCCTCAGTAATATATAAGAGTGATTAGCTCCAATTAGCCCTTTGGTTTTGTCATAGACCAACAGATCTTATATGTCCTAAGGCCCTTGTGTATTAAGCAAATTTTACTAACATTTTGCATTGTAATTAGAATTGGGGAAGTTCTTGACTTACCTTGATTCGTTATTTTGTGGGGGACAGTACTTGTTTTCACTTCCAAGAGGATTCTTGGTGGTGAGAACATTTTTTTTTGGTTCATTTTTCTTGTTTTTATCGTCTCTCTTCGGTCCATAATTCTGTTATATCTTCTTTTGCTAAATAGGGCATTGGAAAATGTATTTGGCACAACCCCATATTTACTGATGAGAAACACCGGATAATGTATAATTTGTTGTAACATAGTAGCTTTGGACTTAATGACATGCAAATAAGTGTATGAAGGTGATTGGGTCTAACTGCATTGGTTTTTTGGTCACATTCCAATTAATTCCAACGGGAATTCTTAAACGTTTCCTTTGTAAGGTTGATTGGATTTAAGATGAATTTTTTGGAGCTAACATGTTGCTGTATGTTACTGTTGTAAGGTGCAAGGTGGATGATGCAATTCAATAGGCTCAAGCAACAATTTAGTGTTTTTAGTTGTTACCTGTTTCTATTTGGATATTTTCAAGATATATTTCACAGCAGTTCAGTCTTTTTTTAGAGGCAAAACTGATTCTATGGTTTTATTTTGCATGGGTCAGAGACAGATCATGACTTCATAATTTTTGGTTGTTTTACCTAGATATTTTACTTTATAGGCTTCTCAAATAATCAAAAGGACCCAAGAGGTTAATAAAGATTTGAGCTTGCAGTTTATAATGGTAACATCCAATTTTATCTGTGTAGGAGTAATGACAACCTTAGGTTTTTGAGACTGCTGACATCTAAAAGATTATGTTTGCATACTTATAACTAAGACTGATCAAATGCATATTTTAAAGTAGAGAAAAAAACAGTTTATGCAATTGTGATATAGCTCGAGTTTACTTTTTCCAATTGTATTTTAGTGTGTTGAAATTGACCAACCTGTAGTTTGCTTTGTTAGTACTTTGCCCATGTCAACTATTTTTTTCATCAAAAACCAAAAGGAATTTGCATGTTTTTGCCATATGATTTTCTTTCTTCCTCATTAAAGCCAGGACATCAAGGAGTAAGATTGTGCGAATGGCGGGACTATCAACATATCTTTGAATTTCAGCTTTGATGCAAAACACCACTTCACAATCGAATAGTCCGGTCACAAAACCCTACTCACCATAACTTTGCTAGCTTGGTTTAATTTTGTGGCTTTAATAGGAAATGAAGAAAAATCATGTGTCAAAAATATGCAAACTCCATTTGTTTTTTTATGAAAAGTTTCTTCAAGTGGGCAAAGTGTTAAGAGCAACCACAGATAGGTCAATCTTGTCACTTTAAACCACAGATGAGACAAGTAAACTCATGGCATACCACAAATAGATAAACTGTATTTTTTCATTTAAAGTAAAATTTGACGATAAAGGACAAAATAAGTACTGGCAGCACCAATCGCTCCAGCCAAAAGTGTTCTAAAGGCTCAGTGACTGATCTGTCATCATTCTCTCAGCTAATTTCTATGCATCCAGTTATATTTGTCTGTGTTATAATATCAATTTTAAGGAGTGCACTTCCAAGATTATTTCTTGTAGGTTTTTCTCTCTAAAATCTTAAATAACAGTAAATTGGGGTGATCTTAACGTGATCTATGAAAGTTCTTTTGTAATACAATCTCTTTTTTTTTTCCCCCCTCTTTTCTTTTTAATTTTTCCTGTTTGATTTTATTCTCTATAGTCAGTTGATTTGTTGCTGAGAATTCAAAAAAAAAAAAAATACATAAATAACTCTACTGTCCCTGGTTGTCAGCATATTTCATAATCAAACAAGATATTATTTGCAGTGGCTCAATCTTCTTTTTTTTTTTTCCAAATACCATTGCAATGAGGGTATGTCTACACTATTGGGTAAATTTGTGTTCTATTTCTTTAGTTAGTTTGTACTTTGTAGGTTGTACTGATGTTCTGTCAAGATGTCATTATGTCATGAGCAAGCATAATCATATGTTAAATGGTCAAAGATGTTTCCTCTACAACAAAGTCCTCCTCTCATAATTATGCTCAAATTACCAGGTTTTTGTCAAGACTTCACTGAAGAGGAAAGTGCAGAGCATGTATAGAACCCTTCAAAATGATCTAGTAGTAGTAATAAAGTTTTTTCTATGTCAAGAAGCTTGTAGTGTCTTCTTTCTGTGGGGGGAGGGGAGTGGTTTCATTGATGGATTTATGGAGGGTATGGATGCTCTACTGAGCAAAGGTTCTTTATTTTTCTGTTGTTTGTCTTGTAACTTGTTTGTTTTTGGTTTGTTCTATGAGGATCTCTTGTCCTCCTTTTTTCTTGTATTTCTCTTCTTTCAATAAATGAGTTCTTTTTCCTATCCTAGCAAGAAAAAATTTCTGCAATCTGATCAATGTTGGAGAGAATATATTCACATATTGTTTTTTTAGCTGACCCATCTAATGGGATAAGGCTTAATTGTTGTGATTTTTTTATTTTTTCTTTTGAATGAATCTTTTCTGCATTGTGTTTTGATCCAAATCAGTTCGTGCCCATTGATTCTGATGTTACTTGTATTTCTAAGTAGATTAGTTTCTATTGGTGGGATGGGTCTTTTTAAGCTTAGTCAGGGTAGTAAATGTTTTATTGCACTAGAATGCAGTTCGTAATTCAAGTTTACCGCGATTTGAATGGCAAGTTTTATTTCTTTGAACCTAATTAATTGTTAAATCACCAAATGGTGGATGCATGCAAATTGATATGTTCAGGTGGATGTGATCATGGAGATAAATACTTTCAGTTATCTAGTTCAAATGCTCAGTTGGGTTGATGGTCTCTCTCTCTCTCTGGCTTTTGCATGCATATTCTCCAGGCATTTCAATTGTTTCTGTTCATGGACTTTGGTTTCCATAAAGGGAGATTTTCCATTAGGCTGCATTTGTAGAAGTGGAATAGCTTGCAAATTTCTTCTTTCAAAACACTTGATGAACATGCAAATTGATCTTTCTTTGGAAATTTGTAAATTGAAGAAAAGGAAAAAGAAGTCAATCAGTTTTGCCTTGTCCAGCTGCAAAATAAAAATTAGAAGGTGAAGGTGTTCCTTCTTCTGATGATATTTTCATCTATCAAAAGAGTAAAAAATTAGAAGGTTCAGAGATGTTCTAAAGGTTTTTATCATTGCTGGGTTTTCTGGTTATACAATTTCTAGCTGATTCAACAAAACTTCCTATGCAAATGCTGTCAGTTAGCTTTGAGACTGAAATATGACCCTCCACTATTGAAACTTTCGAAGTTCTTGACTCTCAAGAAAATTAAGGTAGTATACTAATATATTTGTTAAAATCTATCAACATAGCCAAAACCCAAAAGTACTTGCAATATAGACGTGTTTTTCCTCTTGTTGGGTTATAGTTGGCTTAAATTTGCAACTAATTTCTAGGATTGTTCTTTATTGATGGTGTGAGTATTGAATAATGAATAGCCTTTGATTATCTATTTTTGTAATTTCTTCCTACCAGTTCTTTAGAAGCATCATATTGTTTGTATTATTTATGTGATACTCTGAATTATTCATTGTGTCACTTATATTCCTCATCTTTTGTTGAAATTATCCTGGGGTTCTAAAGTTTCCTTATTTGTAATTACTTGTAATGTCTCCTTCCCCTCATGATTTCAGGAACAGCACAAAGAAAGAAAACATAAAAAGGAGAGGGAAGAAAAAGAGAAGAAGGATAGTAAAGAAAAGCGTGAGAAGGAAGGAAGGGATGGAAAACATAAGGAAAAAAAAGACAAAAAGGAAAAACATAGAGATAAAAAGAAAGATAAGGAGGACAAGGACAGAGAGAAAGATAAAAATAAAAATAGTATTGCAAATGAGAAGGGATTTCCAGCTGAGGGTGCCAATGTGGCTAGGCCACATCAGAAGGAAATCAAGCATAAAGATAAACAGAGTAACTTGTTTGAGAAGAAATCTACGAAACAGTATGATGGTCACAATGGAGAGAAGGCTAGGGAGAATAATCATTTGGTTGATGAGAACAAGGATTCTATATTCCTCCAGGAGTTGGGCAGGCGGATTAAGGACGAGGATGGAAGAGCTAGGAATCAATTGGTTCAGAAATTCACCATTACAGACCATAGAACAGATGAGGGGGCTGTTAAATTGGTCGGTAAGGGTGGTAGCATTTGTCTGGATGGCAAGGAAAGGCTCAAGGATAAGATCATTGACCGTAGGAAAACTGATGGGCCAGGAATCCAATCTGTGTCCCGACCAAGTGGAAATGCTACCGTCCAGAATCACACTGGAAATTTTCATCCCAGAGTTGATGGCATGCCTGGATCTCTGGAGAAAAATATTCATCAGCCAATGGAAGCAACAGTGGAAGGCGAAGAAAAGAGTAAGGAAAAGAAAGATGATAAACAAGGAGATAAAAGGAAAGATAAAGAAAAGGAGAAAAAGGGGCATGGGAAGGACAAAGACAGGGATAAGGAGAAGAAAAAGGAGGAAAAACAGAAGGACCCAACTGAACATAAGAATGTGGAGTTGAACAAGTTAAAAGAAAACAAAAAGGGTGGCCTTATAGGTCCAAATTCTCTCACACCGGTTCCCAGGGACAGCCATGAGAATGCTGTTGCTGGGGAAAATAGCAAGAAAAGGAAGGATATGGAGTCAAATGGAATTCTCCATGGTGAGTGCTTTTTGTGTGAATCATTTTCTTGTTGCTTTTCAATGATCTCTTTAATTGTGTTTGGAGTAATATTTTGTTGACCTAATTCCAATACTGTATCCAATGAGATACAGGTGGTTTCCCACGGTTTCACATATATCCATATGTTGATTGGGGGTGGTCTTTTAATCATGTTGATATTTTTCTTGAGCTTGTAAATGCTGTGATTGTTTTGCTGTGGGCTGACTAGTAAAGATTAATTTTCTTAATTTTCTTTCAGCCAAAGACAGTTTGCCCTATAAGTTGCCAAGAATCTCCTCATCCTCTCATCCATTCCCAGAAAATGGAAGGATATCAGAGCCTTGCCAAATTTCCAACTCATATACTTCAGATAGGCCCGGAGTGAGCACTGATCTTAAGGTAGATAATAAGCAACGCAAGATTAATGGCATCATTGAAGCTGGGCCATCTGCAGTTACCTCAAAAAGGATTGTCACTGCTACTGTGCCAGCTGAACCAACTGCAAAACTGCCACATCCAGATTCCAAGTACCTAAGCCTGGTTTACTCTGTGCCCAAAGTGGAGGAATGGGCTGGCTTTGATGATCAGGACTGGTTATTTGGCAGCAGTTGTCCGCCCGAAAGAAAGCATGTGGTGGAATCTTCCAAGGCTGGGGAGACTCCACAGGTATGGGCAGAAGCTCTGCACATAGAGCAAGCAGACGTTTGTGCTCTTCCCTATGTCATTCCGTACTGATTAGCTATTTTTTGTGGCACACAATTCCTTCCGTTGTATCTACACATGGGAACCTCCATTGGCTTGCTTTGTGTGGGAAGCACACCGGCATCTAGGCCCTGAGATAGATTCAATATTTCTTGATGCATTCTTTTGTTGTTTGTGCCCCCTAGTGACAAGTAACAAGTGACTGATTAATTGGGTATTTGACTATTTGGATGGGACTGACTGCCTGACTGATTGCCTTGATGTTGAGCTGATTGAATCGGAATGTCTATTCCTCTGTTGAGAATTGTAATGGTTAATACCACGCTCTGCGCATTGTCGCAGGCCAAGATTTTGAGGACAGTTTGCGTGACACAGATCAGAATAATTCATTTACAGAGAAGACTTGATAAAGGCAACCGGAGGTTGTGGAGAATGGGAGATACATGTATGTGGGACCTTTTTGAATTGTTTTTGCTTAGCTAAGAAGCTCTTTCTAATTGAGAATGAGGATGCAGGAGGAGCTAGATATGGCCTTTGCAATTCCACTACAATTTTGATTTGTAACATATTACTACTTATTTACAAGAATATATGTATGATAGAGAAAAGAACTAGCTGTTGGCATTCATTCATACAGCGCTTCTGGAAAATTTTCTCACTCTATTCTAGTATTTTACACAAATTCTTATCCGAATGGGCAGGCTTGGTCACTCAGAGTACTCAGTCTTTAATGCTGATGATGGAACGTGCATATGTTTTACAGGATCCTACAACTTGCCTATCTCTTTTTGCAACTGCATTGTGGGAGAGAACCACAAAATAACTATACAAAATGTATATCACCTGCAAATTGTGTTCAACAAGA
This sequence comes from Saraca asoca, assembly GCA_026873985.1. Lineage (NCBI taxonomy): Eukaryota > Viridiplantae > Streptophyta > Magnoliopsida > Fabales > Fabaceae > Saraca > Saraca asoca. Next base: position 3,778 of record JANHAO010001860.1, on the reverse strand, counting down.
CACAACTAGATTTAGAAGATGAACCTAAAATAAAAGTTCTATCAAGCACTTTTCAAGTAATTGCGATATTAGTAATAGTATGCATGGGAGTAATAAAATATCTGGAGTACAGTTTTTGAAGTTAAAAATTGAAAACTGCTTACTGAAAAAAAAATGCAGTAGGCATTTACTAAAATGCTGTAGGAAGTTAAAATTTGAATTCAAGTCACTGAAATTGAAATTACAATTGGTATATCGTTAATTCCCTTTGTGGTAATTTAAACCGCTTATACTTCTCTCAATATTCTTTTAATTTTTTAACATTAACCCTTCCTAATTTTAAACCTTCTTTAAAGTTTCAACTACATACCATGTTTTTTAATTTTTAATACTCACAACAATTTTACAATATCCTTTTAACAAGGTGAGAGAAATCATTCTAACACAAAAGCCCAACAACAACACATCAAAATTTTCAGGTCTAATTTAACATCATGAACTTTTACACTAATTTTACAAAACAAATTATCAATTTATTCGCAAGTTGCAATATTTTTATCTTATTATATTACACTAAACAATATTTTTTAAAACATTCTTTATAAAAAAGCACGTTACTTTACCAAATAGATAGAGGCGAAGCCTCTCATGACCATAACTTCAAATAATGTGCAAATGTTTATCTAGAAAAACGTCACTTGTAGGAAAAACTTTTAGAAATATGATAATATCTGATAATGAAAAATAGTTTACTAGTGACAATTTCCAAGATTTTTGTCTAAGGTATATTCATATTTATGCATTTATTATGATAGTATGAATCTCACACATCTGAAAATGAAGGTTAGGAATCAAATAAAAGTTCATTTCTGTCAAGCACCCCTAATTAAACTAGTAAGCTGAGCTTGCGAATAGGATCGTCCTTAAAGGGCTGCATAAAAGGTTGGATGAAGCCAAAGGCATATGGGTCAAGGAATTATCAAGTGTTTCATAGTCTTATAGAACGACTGTGCATTTAGCCACGGGGAAGACTTCTTTTATGCTTATATAAGGGAGCGAGGCCATGCTCCTAGTAGAGCTCAAATAATGCTCTGAATGAAGGGAGTAGTACAAGCAGCAAAAGAGTGTAGAAAAAAGAAAAGAGAAACTCAACATGCTAATTAAGACAACAGAAATGGCTCATTTTCGAAATAAGTAATATAATTCAAAGATCACCATAATCGCTAACAAAGAGTAAAGAATAAGGCATTTATGAAGGGAGATTTAGTCTTATGAAGAGTAGATGGACCACAAAAAGTACAAACTGAAGGAAAACTAGCACCAACGTGGGATGGGCCATTCAGAGTGTATGAAAGCCTCCTCAGCAAAGCCAACTATTTGGAAACTATTATGGGTAGTTTTTGAAACTACACAAATGGGTTAGTAAAAGCCCAATGGACAAACTTGATTAGCAAAGGTCCAGCTCATTTGTATTGATGCCACTAGACCAAAACACCTAGTTGCTAAATACGAGCCAAAGTCACTGGTCAATATAGGTCAAAGCAACAACCTCAGGTTGTGAAAGTAAGGCCAAGCTTATAGCTCATAGAAAGTATCCTCAACCACCAAAAAAGTTCGTCCAGTCTCCTATCCCAACAGGAGTCTGTTACAACCATCTATCCTAATCTACTATGTAATCCTAATGAAGTCATGATACTTATCTGTTATAAATTTACACTCAAACTGTAACCCTCAACCATTATAAAAGGGGATAAAATCATTGTACATGACATATACAATCATTAGATATAATACACTCAGCAAAGAGTAATATAAGCTGTGAATGTAAGGTCAAACTAACTTTAGTCGAACCACGTTAAAAATTTCTTGTGTCTCCCTGTTCTTCCTCTCTCTCTCTCCCCCTTTTTACATTCATCTTGTAGCTTAGGGTTCAAAACTTGGGTTGATTGAATTTTACTGTCAACATTTTGGCACTAGAAGGAGGGCCCTAAACTGCATTCACCGTTATTTTCTGATAGCCAAAGGAAGAACCACCGGAAGCTCAATTATTGCACTTGGCCAACCAAATGGTCATATGGAATGTCAAGAGGATCTAGTTCTCCATACAGGCACTTCCACCATCCCCGCCGCAGGTGTTGCTACCGACATACCACTAGTACCCTCACACTAACTTGATATCATTGATGGAATACAAGCATGGCATCAGCATCACAAGGCACTGGAGAAAATGGTAGGAAAGTTAGCTAAGGCAATTAAAGCATTAACTCAGGCACGAGCCCAAGGCTCACAAGAGTAGGTTAAGGGCACTACACAGAAAGAAGCTCCTCAACGATCATGGGAAGGAGCTCAGGGAGAGGGGCCAACCAGAGAAGAATGTAAGCATACTCATTCAGCTCACTCTACCAACTCACGGCCAAGGTCGGAGGTCTATTGAGTTCGTGATGAAGATGAAGGAGGCCATCAGCTACGTGGAGGTTTGTGTCAAGTTGAAGGTTCAAAAAGGACCAATAGGAGACATGCCTTAGATCAAAACTCAGTGGGCCATGAGTAGAAAATGCACAGGACTTCAAATTGCTACAGAAAGAGGAGCCAACTATCTCCCAGCCTTCGGTCTGAGACTCAAGATCACATGGCAAAGGAATTGCTTCAAGGGTAAAGCAATTGGAACAATGTCCTTGTGTGATAGTCCCAGTGAAGATATTAGTTTGCAAAAATAAACCTTTTCCCATTAGGGAAGTTGTATACACCTTTATCAAATTCAATGTTACTTTTAATAGAGTGTGCAGAAAACTGATATTCAGAAAATATAAAGAAGATGAAAGTTAAATATCAGTAGCAAGAGCAATCAAAATATAAGTAGGAGAAGAAAATTGAAGACACAAGTTTTTAAAGTGGTTCAATTTGAATTGAAACTACAATTCAAGTCAACTCCACTTAATCTTTCTTAACCAAAAGACCTTTCAAATTAAAACAAAATTATTAGGATTGACAAGCTCTTGAAATGCCAGTTTTTACAATCAACACACAAGAAATCCACAGGCTTCTTGCTAACCTAGAAGAATTACAATAGGCTCTTCTAAACCTATACAGATTTCTAACACCTAGGAATCTCAAATAAATGAAATTAAATAAGAAAAGAATTGAAATTATAATACCAGAATTTGAGATGAATATATCAAACAAACTACAATAACCTCAGGTGAACCTTGATCAGAAAACTTGAGGAAAATCTCAAAAATATTGATGAGATAGAGAGAAAATTGCATTTTGCTCTTAATCAAACTTTTTCACACTGAAATATGAAGAAAAAGCTGTGAAGGATTGTTTATATATTGAAGGCAGTTAGGCTTGAATAACTGTTGTAACCGTCTATAACAAAATAACTGATTTTCAATTATTACATTGATTAACACATCGATTATAGTCTGTTATTACTAATCCATCGGTGTGGTAATCGAACTGTAGTATTTTACTTACAGCCTTAACAATGATTATCACATCGAAGTACCCATTTTTCAAAACCTTTGATAAAAAATATTTTCTTTATGCATCGATGTTACATTGATTATAATATGAACTTTTCACAAGTTCTTTAACACATTGATGTGTACATCGATTCATGACATAAAAAAATAGTTTTATAAAATCTTGTTTTTCTTCAAGTGATTCTTTCTATCTCATTAATTAATTAATAGTTCTAGATCAAACATCTTCTGAGCTTATTTACAAAAGATCCTATTGAAACAAAGTAAATCCTAAAACTAATCTTGAATCTCTTGAAACTTGAATCAAATATCTT